>MINK01172685.1:2042-20187 GCA_001735545.1 Phormia regina
ACAAGTTACTCTGCCAGAAACTCAAAAGTCTTTAAAATCGGACCTTCATTTGTAGCAAGTTAGTCTCTTCCATACATTTCAATTTGCGTTCCCAGCAAAAAGAAAATAATGGAAAAGAGCTGAAAAAGTAATTGAATTTAACAATTGTGTCGTCCATTTTTTTAAATCCATAAGCGTTGGGTCATTCGGTAGGATGTGTCGTCTCCTTCTTTTACACCTCTGTGGTTCCTGGTGCTTTCGAAGTACTCTCTCCTTAACCGCTGGGAAGGTCTGTCGTTAGTCGTTTCGACTAACACCAGATGCGTATTCTGGACTGGATATTTCTTGTATTCGGTTGCAATATGTTTTTTGAGAATTTTTGGTATAGACACCTGCCGTAAATAAGATCTTGAAAATGTCCAGACGTATGTTGCTATGAGCGGTCTGGAAGTTAGATTTTTAAGCAACCATGTTAATCGAAACGACTAACGAAGTACTTAGTGTGACTTTTTGAACTTTTAGCGATAAAGTAATTAAGCAAATAAAGTAATGCAGTGTATTTAATATTTGTTCCTATAGTGTGAAATATATTTCTTGGGGGAAAATAAATAAATTAGACTTCCAGAAATAATTTTAACAACGCATAAGTACATTTGTTTGTCACATTACACAATGATGATTAGGGAACACTATTTCCTAAATTAAATAGAAAAGGCTTGAACAAAGCCATATTATGAAGTACTAACGATTACAGATCGACTTCGTCTTATGAGTTCTATAATAAAAACAAAGGACGCGATTGATAAGTTTGACCAAATATGCAGTGAAATATCCCACTAACTCATAACTTATCGGCGCTTATTTACATTATCTGTATCAATCTAAAAACAATTATATTAATAATTTATTCAAAAAAATATGTTAAAAATAATTCAAGAACCATTTTTTATAAAATATCTTTAAAAACTGCATATGAATCTAATATAGCGACAAATGTCAGAACACAGAACTACTAAGGGCTACTGTAAAAGAACGCAAAAAAGTATCATAAATTTGAAATATGCACAGAGTATGCATATACTCTGTGCATAAACTGTTTATTGGTTTGAATAATTGTAGGATGCACACATTTAAAATAACGTATGTTGCCTATTTCGAATTGTTTACACAACTAACACAAAGGGTACTTATGTAACACCATCTCTGGAAAAGTACAAATATTGAGATATTTTCAGTTTTTGCTGAATATATTAAAAATAACGGAAAGTATTTAGGCATTTTTGCTCTTATTTTATTAAAATTAATTCATCAACCATAAATCAATTGTTTTACTTTTCATTTTAATGATACGTCTTCCAATATTTTTAATAAAAGCTAGTGTTAGTCGTTTCGACTAACGAAGCCCTCAAAAGGGTAAAAATATCGAAGCCCTTCCAGGGTTAATAATACGATTATAAAAATTTTTAACATAAATCCCGTTTCAGCCGTATTAAAAAATATTGAAAATGTTTTAAAATTTTAATTTACTTAGAAATTGTTAACCTTTTTTCTCACAAAATTTTAATTTATTTACACTTTTTTGAAAGTAATTTTTAAAAACTTCCAAATGGATGGATTTTTTTCTTATGCTGATGCAGTGGTTCCACGGTGGTTTTTTATTTTTATTATTTTTGCAATATTTGATCTGTTAAAGACAATTAAGTTGATATACAAGAGCAAAAATTTGTTAAAACTCAGAGGGATTGGGCCCCCCAAATTTCTTCATCTTGGATTTGGATATTATTAAAAAATACAGAAAAGCAAAATATATATATAATTTTGAAAATATTCTATACACGTTTTTTAAATCGGTTAAACCTATGTTGATCTTACTCTCTCAGGTACCTTTCTAACCTATTAAAAATCCATAACAAGGTTAAAAAGTCTAAAATAATAAAAGCGTACACATCTAATAAATAATATTCCCAAAAATGTAAATGTAAACTCATACTCTGCAAATGTTTAGCTCTTTTGTTGCGTATAACATATTCTAACCACCAAATCGCATTCTCATCACTATTTAATGGCCGATCATGATACAATTTCGAAAATTTCCGAATATTATCTCTATAATTATCATCATTTAAAATGGTATGCATAGATTTTACCACATTTTCATATGAAATATTTTCCACTTTTAGTTTCAAACCAAATCCTTTGTTTACCATTTTGTCAACATTAGGTTTTTGATCACCAAAGAAAGCCACACCTAACATGGGTACACCATACAGTTGCGACTCTGCAATACTGCCTTTGCCACCATGTGTTATAAAAAGTTGAGTGTTTTGTAAAGCCAAAATGGAGGATTGAGGCCACCATACTTTACATTTAACATTTATGGAAGAAAGTTTCAGTTCTAGTTCTGAACAATTTTTATCATAAGTCCATAAAATGGTGTGGTTAGGAAAAGCTTTAAAAGCATTTATGAATGTTTGTTCTAAAGACTCTGGTAATAAAGACCATTTAACTCTGGACCCAAAACTAAAATATATAATTTTTGTTTTGTTGTTTATAAAACTGCTGAGGTTTAAATTATTACCAGGGGGTATGAATTTATTTCCAATACCTCCTATTTCTATTATATTAGGTAAATAGGGGGCTATGGGACCTTCACTTAAGGAATGATGATTCAATAAAACCAAAGATACTGTTTTACGTATGGAATCAAATGAGGGATAAAGATTTTCTGGAAAGTATATTCTAAAAGGAGATTAAAATTGATTTCGATATTTATAGAAATGTTAAAAAGTTAAGAAAAAAAATTAACTTACTCATAGATTTCTTTCATTTTTTCGTGAGCCAAAAATTCCACAAATTTCTCAAACCAACCAAATGCTAAAGCTTTTACACCTTTATACTGATGTCTATCATACGGCTGTGTTACATAGTATCTTTCTTCAGGATTCCCCATTAAACTTTGTATAAAACTAATAGCTTGACCAGTCCATATCAAAACCACGGGACATTTAAAATGAGCTCCCAAGCCCAATTGATAATCGTTAAATAAATAGCCCATAATTAAAAGGTCATATTTAGTATCTTGCTTTAAAAATGCTTGCCATTGAGGATCATCCATAAACTTGCTAGTGTTTTCTATGCGATCCAGCATTCCTTCAATTTTATCTAGACCATTCATCTGATACGAAGGGGTTATTATAATCGTTTCTGTATAACGGTCGGAGAGTTTAATCCATTTTACTTTTTCCACATCTATGATATCTTTTACATCCAAAGTTGTTATCACCGTTACATTGTGATCTCGTTTAATAAGCAAATTTACTACAGAAGCATAAACCAACAAATGGGATTGATGACCATTAATGAATAGACATAAAATATTGGCGGCTTGAATATCACATATTCCAGTGAATAGCAAAAATAACGTTATGTATAGTTCAAAAGACATTTTATGAATGCTCAAAAAAATTTACGAAAATTCTTACCTTCTGCCAGAAATGATTTTTATTTTACTAATTAGCAATCAATCAAAGAAATCAGTGGCCAATTGATAACGAAATTCTTGTAATAACATACACATGTATGTGTATTTGTCTAAACAATTTTGAAGTATTATCTATTACAATTAAAATTTGTAGGCAGACACTTGTCTGTCTTCTATTAAAACTAAATTAAAAAGTAATAAAAAAAATAATAATTGTGTATTTAGAAATTCTTGAAAGTTCTACAGTAGAATCTACATGAAAATGTTCTTAATTTAAAATCGTAATGTTTTTTTCTTCTTTTAATTTCAATATTTCACAAAAAAGCAGCAACCAAAGAATACTAAGAAGAGAAGGCTTGTCAAAAAAAAAAAACATAACTCTGTTGTCAATAAAAAAAAAAAACGTACTTTAAGAATGTATTGGTAACACATTTCTGACATTATATTAGTGAAAAACAAAACTCACCACCTTCATATTTTTACACGTAGTTGTATACAATGTTATATGTATATATTATCAAACATATTTTTTTGTATTATTTTTTAATAAATGTTTGTTTTAATGTAAACTAAAACTAATCTTATATTCCAAACTAATTTTGGTGTCTCTCTTTTTGGTTATCGCTGGTTTAATTTTAAATTAGTGTTAATTGAATAGATTTGTGCATAGCGCTTTGTAAAATTGTACTTTATTTTCAGCACAAAAAATGAATAATATTCACCACAAACAAAAATAATCTAAAAAAAAAAAAAAAACACAAAATTAATTTTTCAGTTTTTGTTATCGTTTATATTGTAAAAATTAAGAAAGAAATATTTAATTATACCTTTAAGTGATATATATGTGTTTTAATGTTTTTTTCTCACAAGCGTGTTGAATTTGCACGGCACCTATACGTGAAGAGAGAGATATGTTGTTGTTGTAGGAAAGAGTACTATTTTCTATTCCTAAAAAAGCCCAAGAGGGCATATTTAGTATTAATAAATATAATACAATTTTGGAAAAATTCTAGGGGAATTAAATGAGGTAAACATTTTTTCGACCCAAATAAATCTTAATCAAAAAGAGATAACCTACACATGTGACCATATTTGTATTGTGTTGTAGAGATTTACAAGGACTATCTATATATAAAATTTCTTTTCTGTCATATCATAAATGAATTTTTGAAGATTTAAAAAAAATCACTAGGGGTCTGTTCTTCTCGAAATCAACTCGAAAACACCTCAGCTTTGACAATGAGTTATCTCAAATTTAATATGAATGAATGGCAATGTTTTAATTTTATGTTGAAAAAATGTTTTGTTCAAGGTAATTAAAAATTTGTGCATATTTTCATATTCATTTTCAAAGCATATTTTTAGTGCATCATTAAGGCCCCTAAAATATAATTTTTAAAGGCATGAACTTCTTGTCCCTGGTGATTACTTTTTTCTTTTAATAAAATCTATGATCACTTATACTTTTTGTCAATTGTCAATTTTGTCAATGTATGATAGTAAAAAATTTATTAAACTCCATAAATAGTTGTCATTAAACCATTGATTAATTACTCAAACTCAACAACAAGGCAGTTCCCCTTTTAATCCAATGATCTGCCTTTTCGTTACCCGACTTTAAATCCACAGCAATTACAAATGACCCTGATCTTTCAGGATAATAATAGGCTGGACAAGAATAAATTCCTTTTGTTTTCTTTTTTAACTGTTCTACTGGCTTAAAATGTATAACAGGCATGGCGGAAACAAGTTCCATAGGCAGGGGTTCAGTAAGACATTGTCCTTTACGTAACCAACCGGCACCTTCTAAAAATAAACCACGCACATAAACACCACCACCCTCTCGAATTATACGTGCCGCAGCGGCATCTTCTTCTACAAAAACAAAGAATTCCCAACTTAGTTCGTCAATAGGAGTGCGAGTGGCTCTGGCTGAGGTTTGTAATACGGCAGTTAAGAAACCAGTTGGAAAAGTATACGCAGCTAACCAGAAAAGGTTAGGAGGTTTTAAAGTTTTAGCCCAAACCGAAAAATGCTCAATTCTAAAGACCAAATCACGAGACCAAGAAGCTAAAGGTTTTTGAGATTGATATGCTGTAACCAAAAGAGACGAGAAATATAAATTTGTTTATCTTTTAATATTTAATGGATCATACCTTTTAACCATAAAGCGGGTACTCGACCCTCATAAACTGCTATATAAATATCTTCTAAATCTGTGCTCATAACTACCAGACCTTGTATGCCCTTTTGTAAATCTCTTAAATGTGTTTTCATATTTCTCAAGAGAACATTATAACGTTCCATTTCTTGTAGTAATACCACTTCAAGTGGAGAGCGGTTTAAACCCACCAACTTGGCTGTTTGTTCATAATTTAATTCCTTGGGTGTACTCTGAGCTATATCTTGAGCCAAACGTAAGACCTTAGATTCTTTACTTTCACCTTCAGCTGTGGAGGTTTGTATTTGCATGGATATAAGAGTACTAAAGAGAAGACGAGTTTCACCGATCAGTGAGGCTATATCAGCATTAGAATGTTGGCCAAATGCTTCAGGTTTATCGAAATTTGGAAGTTGTTGTATATAGTCCATATAAGACTGTAAATCACCTTCTGGCGGTATGAAATAATTGGATAGGGTGGAAAGTCTGAAAACAACACAATTAGTATCAAATTATTTTACTTAAATAAAGTGGTCACACCTATATTTCGATATATTCAAAGTATCATTACAAAAATATTGATTGATATAGGTGGTAAGCAATCTACGATCCCAATCATCGGTTACATGTCCACCATAATTTACTCCCGCTATAAGATACTTGAGAGCATCCCAAGGTGTTTCTTCATATTCATTGAGATACAAAAGCATTAGGATCTCTGATATTTCAAAATCGGAATTATTAAAGCTATAAATAACATTCCAACCCAATTGTAAAAACTTTTTACGTTCCAATAATATGGTATGAAAGAAGCATAAGGCAAATAATAACTTCTTATATTTCTCAGGATCATTCGCTAAGCTGAAATTGTTCTCATTAACATTACTATACAAACGTTTCATATTGGCCTTTATACCCCTGGGGGGTTCAGTAGTCATTTTAATGCTTATTTGCAGTATAGAAATAGGAAAATCTGGATGTGGACTTGAACTAAGCCATAAACGAAATCTTTTATGAATTTTCATGGTTTGTATGGTGGCTATAATTTTATCCAACGTAGGCATCCAACTCAGTGATAAATGACAATTTGCTAAAAATACCCAGTTACCCTCACGTACACCATCCATTATCATCTTTGTGGCCACAGGTGCTTGTCCCTGACCCAAACTAAGAGAAAATATATGTGATGACATTTTCACCTGCTCGGCCAGGGTTAAAAGTGATTGTGTTGGATCTACACCAGGAGATAAAACAAAAATTAAGGGTGTTTGCGGTAAAGATTCTTCAAAGGCCACTTTCAGATCGAGCACAGGAGGTTCTATAAAACGAGAACCCAGTGAGTTAACTATGAATTGTGTTAGACAAAATTGTATGCGATCCGCTCTAAGACAACGAACAACACAAATCTTTTGAAAATCGGTTAATTTGTCATTCCATTCGCCAACAAGATCTTCGACTTCAGGTGCTGTGGTAGCATACCAAACTAGAAAAATAAAATTATTTATGATGTTTTACAGAAAAGAACACAGCTTTCCAGCAAAAACTAAATAATGGTATGTAGTTATCGGACTAGTTATGTACAAAATTTGTATATACATGTACTTTTTTTTTCTGCGTATTTGGGAGAAGAAAAATACCAATTATGTATCCCATACAAATTCAAAGGAACTTCCTATTATCAGACATGTAAATTTAGATTTTGTTCGCATAGGATAACGGTCTGAAAAAAATATTTTCAAATTTTATACTCTATTTTAATTCATTATATACACTTTCCGGCTCGCCAATATCCCTAATCAGACCACAGGAGCGGTCAAACGATGAATTCGTAGTAAAAATAATACCACATACTCATGTCGACCTTAATAGCCGCTACGTAATGTTTATGAGTTGGCCAGACAATATATCATTATCTGAAGAAATTGGAAAGCATTCGGAGAAAACTTTCTTTGTTACAAGTTGAATGTTTTTATAAGTCCCTTCAAAGTATTAAATTTTTAGGTAATAATTCTCAACTGGCTGTGTATATAGTTCCCGCCTATAACTACTGGTGTTGAAGTGGACACAAAAAAAAAAAAAACGCAACCTTAAATACTCAAACACTTACTCTGCCATGCTTTAGCATTTTGTTCAAAGGAATCAATAATACCATGAAATCCTGATACTTTATCCAATTCAGTAATGTTATCCCACGACTGTTCACTAATCCAATCTAAAAATTAAATTTTCCAAACATTAGAAGTAATTTAAACACAAATCTATTCAACTTACGTGCAGCTGGATTTGGTGGTTGGCCTCCCTTATCCAATACAATACCTCCTTTAAGAATAAAATCATATTCCACTTCGACCAATTTTCCTGCATTAGCCAAAATCTGTGCAGACATGTGTATTGAAAATAATAGTTTATGCTTTTCAAATAAACCCCGACATGTGTTCTTATAGACCGAATATGTATGAAAATCATTAATATTATTAATACGTTCACGAACATTTTGATGACGGGGACTTTTTTCAATGGATTGGCTAAATAGTAAAATATAGGCAGCAAGTGAGAAAACATACATGGGATCAATTTTAGACATATCCATGAGTACAAAAAATAAAATAGAAGCTCGTTCTGCTGCTGGTTGGTATTCTTGTCTAGCTGTATCAATTTCCATTTCTGTAAACTCGGCTGTACTCAAAGATTCCTTGACCAAGGCTGAGGTTTGTCTAGACTTTTGTAAGGTGGCAAAGAGTTCATCATCTTCTAATAGTGAACCTCTACTTTCATTTAGTAGTCTTAGTATCTCATTATCCAAATCTATTAAAGTTCTTTTATTGCGGGCTATAGTCATTACCAGTTCATCTTTTTGTTCTTCTAAGGCAGGCTTTTCTTTGCGTACCACTATACCCAATAGTTGGGCCTGAAGACCATCTTGTTTCAAGGCAAAATTAACAATTGTCGTTTTGGAAGATATCTCGGGAGGATAATGAGGATTTGCTATTTTAGTGGTTATATACAAACGAAAACTATCATGGAAGCTGATATATTTATCATTAAATTTTATTAACTTCAAACCACTTTGCATAATATAACTCTTTTTTAGTACAGGATTTATAGCCTGATCTATATGTTCTCCCACATTTTGTAAAAGTACAGGTTTACCATTTTGTAAAGCCAACTCTAAAGTTTTTAAATAATCTAATTGACCAAAATCTATAACTTTTAAATCATTATTTTCTTCAAGGTTTTTAATCCAAGTATTAGCTTGCATTTGAGGGTCTATAATTAAAGGCCAACGACTGCCTTTTGTTACTATCATGCCATTTTCCGTACTAAAATCATCTGCCGGTAAACCTTGTATATTCCATTCTCTTACTGTTACTGCATCCAAAAGAAATGAAGTTATTTTAAGTTCTTCGGTACAAGGAATTTTTCGTTCTTTTATTAAGACAACCCATTTTTCTAAGAGAATTTCCCTATATTTTGTATCAAATGGTCCTAAATATGATACAAAGGCTGTAGATATTAAACAGTCGCCAGGTAGCCTTTCAAATTGAGCATCTAAATTAGCTACTGTTTCTATCCAACGTTCTCTTTCCCCAGCCAAAGATTCTACCAAAATAATAGCTCTTTCTAGTTGTTTACGTAATTTCTCTTCTCTAGCTCTTAGTTCATTTAATAGTTCAGTTTTTTCATTCAACTGTCTATAAAGTTCCGCTAGACGAGCATTTAATTCTTCTAGTTTAGCTCTAGCAGCAGCCAACATAGCTTGTTTTTCAGCCAAAGATTTCATGGCATTATCTAATTTCTCTTGTTTAGGAGCCACTATACGATAGACTTTGCCGTAATTTTCTATTGCCATAATCCATTGCATTAGAGATTTACAAGCTACTGATACCACAGCCACTTTTTCAGGCTCTAGTTCTGGATTTTTGGTGTATATAGCAATTTTCTTTAAAGTCTTATCTGATACATTATCACGATCGAAATTTTTTAAATCATTTAAAAAAGTAGCTTCACCCAGCACCTTCTTAGCATTTTCCCAAGTGGGCTCTTTACCGATTAATATTAGCACAGCCTCCATGACCTTTTCAATTTTCATAGGAGGCCTACCATATGATTTAACTTCGGCCACATCTTTTTTATTCAATGCATCTAAAGCTTTAACGGCTGCATCAATCATAGGTAAGACAACATCTAAGTCGGCCTTGGCAGTAGAGGCCAATTCTAAGCAAACTACTTCGTCTCTTTTAATAATGACAGCCTCTGCATCTACTTTTTCTTTTTGTTCAGTGACTTCTGTTTTCTGAGTTTCTATTATGGCTATAAATTCTTCACATTCGACAGCTAAAACTTTAACTTGTTCCGAACTCACTTTTAACTCTTCCGACATGCCACTGACCTTTTCCTGGGTATCTGCTATTTTGGACAAACCATTTCTTAACTTATTGGCACTTGAGGATATTTCATATCTCTTCAGTTCCAGAAGTTCTTTAAAACCACTTACAAGTTGTAAATAATTTAATGAAGTAACATAATTTTGTCTCTTAACTTCTCTTAGCATTAAGCCCGATATATCCGTAACATTTGAATGTATAACCGAAAAAGAATAAGCCACATCACGTTGTAAAGAGCTCTCAGTAGACATTACCAAACTATCTCTATGCTTTTCAGACTCTTTACCCGGAGCTGGTACATTAATTTGAAAGCCTGATAAGAAAGTAGAAGCAACTTCTAATAAAGCTTCTTGGGACCACAATTTAAACCAATTGGGAGTAGTGTTATTTATCAAAGCTGGGTATTGTCTTATATAAGATCTAAATGTATCACCTATGGGACTCATCGCTAAAGCTATATGCATATTATCTCTTACATTTTGCATAAAAAAGTTATACATAGCTTCGGTAGTTAACTGAACATTAGCCTTTTTGGCTGGTCTTTCTAATTCATTTTTTAATTCTTCAAATTCCTCCGCTTTAAAGAGATTAATTTCAGCTGTACTCAACATATTATTAATGATTTCTAAAAATGTCTCCTCCACCACTTGCTCTCCACTGAATATGAATACCATGGTTCTTTGCTTGACACCAGTTAATTTATATAAATTTTTTAAGTCTTCCTTAAATTCTTGCGTTTTATATTTCTTAGTAACCTCTATTTGAAATACGCCCATTTCTAAAATATAAGCAGCCAACTTTACCAATACTTGTCGTCCTGAGCCTCCAATACCAATATTTAAAACATGTCCCCTGGGTTGTGAAATAACTCGTACAATTCTAGCCACATGTTCAATGGCATCTTTAAAGAATACCAATTGCATTCGGGCATTGCCCGAATTATTATAATCCAACATTTGATTATTAATATAAATTCTTAATTTATCATAAGATAAGTCTTCATAAAATCCTTGGGCACTCATAAAATCTCCAAAAATGGGTATCACCTTATTCGTACATAAACTGTGTAAAGTAATTTCCATATATTTGCCCAAAATTTCATTAACTTTATTTTGAAACCACAACTGATCGCTATCATCTACCAAACGATCTGAATAAACTCTGAAACATTCATGCACCCACAGCCTTAAAAATTGTTGTTTCTTTACTTGCAACTCGGAATTACTGCGTAGCAATCCCTGAAATACTTTGGATATGTCTCTAAGATTGAAAAGATAATGTGATTTATTAGGAGTAGGTAGCATTTTATCTACTACATCTTTATAAATATATATAGAAGCTTCAGTTATAGGTTGCCATAGTTCACGGACCTCATTGCTAAACGTTTGCAATTTTTGTTTAATCATGGTGCCAAATATTCTACTAATAATATCCTCTGTTGGAAAGGTCATATTAAGCAGGAAGAATCTACTCATCGTTCTTGATGATATTACTTGTCTTCCACCTCCTGGCGGACCCATAGCCGCCATAAGTAATGTATTTAGTACATAAATTTTCTGTTGATTTCGCCTATTAAACCAATATTTATAATCAATCCATTGTCTTATTAATTCAAGGGGTGGTTGAGAACCGTATACATCTTTGGCAGGCATATTGAAATCGTCCATAAAACAAATCATCTTTTTGCCTCCGATGGGTACATAATGAGTTTTAGTTCTTTTTTCAGTACGATTTTCTATAGATTCCTGTAATCCAGCAGCGGTTGTCTAGGGTAAATTAAGAAACAAATTGACATGGTGGTTTAAAAACGAAAAAAAAAAAATTTTGAAAACATTGTAAATGATACAGATCCTTAGTTATTGTTTCATATTATTAAAGTCAAAGAAATCACCTTTATAACGATATACACAAAGTTTGTCACATCAAAAGCACAAATTATTAACTCAATAACCGGCTTTCTTGTAAGTATATTGACAAAAATAAAATATAATTATTTATAACTCCTAAGCTATAGGAAATAAAATGTTAAAATTAACATTTTAAAAACGAATATATTCAGCCGTATTCACAAAAACATAACAAAGCTTTAGTAACCAATTTTAAGCAAATCCCTTAAAGTTGTATTCGAAAACGATGATTTGCTTATATGACTTTTGGTAAACCACATTTAACTTCAAATTTTTTAATAATGGTTCGAACCTACTTCAAGGCTCTTTTAATCTTATGTACGTTACATTTTTCTTGAAAAAAAAAAATTATATTTAAGAAAAAGGTTTCCGAAAAAATCAACAGCACTTAGAATATGTTAAAAAATATCACAATCATTAGTATATTTGGCAAGAATTTATGATGAACTTACCTGGGCCGATATATTAATCGACAACACAGTAAACTTGGTCTTATCACAGGATTCCATAACACTGACTGCCGTAGAAGTTTTTCCTGTACCAATATTACCCACCAAGAGAACTGGACGACCATCTTGTAAAAGTTTTGAAACCAAATATTCATATCTAACAGTATCGACTGTGGGAACAATTATCTTATAGAATGGAGCTCTGCAATATAAACATTTCATATAAAAAGTAACAATAAAAATAAATGGTCTTTAAAGATTTACTCTTCATTATATTTCCATGTATCCGATAATTTACTATTCCAGGGAAGAAAACATTTTTGATTAGGATCAACATAATAATCGTAAACAGTATCCTTAATAGGAAAATTACTATCCATTTCTCTTATAAAAGCATCAATTTTAGTTCTACCCTCCTCATCCACACTGGCACAAACTGACCAAACCAGACTAAATAAAAACCACAGCTTAGACATAATTTCTAATACTTCTTCATTGCCGGTAATAATTCCATTCTGTTTGGTGGCAAATCCCTCCAAAAGATTACACATTGATATTACAGTATTAAGCTCATTGGTTTGTATTATCTCTTTACATTGTGAATGCTTGAAATTTAATACATTGTCGAGAAATTCTTCAAAATAATCTTTTATAAGTTTAACATATTCGTCAGGTTTTTGCCTGGCCAACCATGATTTAACATAAGGACGCCAACCCCAATCACGATAATCATTATAAACCATGCCACAGCGTGACACGGTAGCTGGTGATGCTACCGCCAAGTCAGCCACTTCAAAAAGTAAGGACACTTGAGCAGGCATAGTAATACGTTCACTATTTACTAAAGTCAATAGCTTGTTATCATCCATCACGGAATTCATATTTTCTATCCAAACAGCATCTACAGGACCATCAAATAATAACCATTTTTGCGTAGGATCCTCATCGGCGCAAATGACCCTCATTATAGAACTGAGGACCCCGTCTAGCCATTCTCCAGTTGCTAAATTATATTCACCATAAAGTTCTGCTAAATTTAAAGCTTTGGGATTTACAGGATAAACCGCTACTGCAGGCCAACCTGGTTTTTTATTTATATTCATTCTAATGAAGGCACCTTGTAAACATTTCCAGGTTATCGATTTGGCGGTATTGGTGTCACCTATTATCATTGAAGAATGTCTGGAATTTTTAGTTTCATATAATTCTAAAATTTTCTTAAGTGCTATAGGTATTAATTGTAAACCATTAGCTTTTAGTTCATCTTCTATGGCATCTTTAAAATCACTATAATCAATTAAGGGTACATCTACTCCGGGAAATATATCAGACATTATGCCATTGAATAAAGGCAAATCGTTGGCCGTCAAACGTGCCACATTCATGTCACGCATGGCTAAATATACTACTTCTTCTTCGGAGGCATCTGGTAGTTGGCGGCGTTTACGTCCTGCATATCTTAGCAAGGCCACCATGGAACGCAAACCAAAATCATAGTGGTATTGCTTGGACAATTGTTGTTTAGCCAGTTCATATAAAGTGTACACTTTACGGGCCAAGCTCCTGGTATTAGTAAAACCATCTGAATATAACGTATTTTCAGCTATAATTACATTATCTGGTACCATCATGGATATAGGACGAAACATGGATTTTAAATTATCTGGCAGTTCTGTACGTCCCGCATAACCAGGATTCATGGTTATAAATAAACCAACTGTAGGCACTAATTTTATAAGTTGACCTTCAAATAAGAATTCCGTTTGTTTGGCAGTCAAAGCCGATATAAGCGATAAAATTTGTTGGGCTACAACAGACAACACTTCTATGTTTATACGATTAAATTCATCAAAACAACCCCACGCTCCTGTCTGGGCCAAACCGGAAAATATTTTTCCTATACTTTTAAAATCTAAACCTTCTGAACAGTTAGTAACTATAACCCACATTCCTAAGGCTTTTCCCAAGTCTTTAACAGTTTCCGTTTTACCTGTACCCGCTGGTCCTTTAGGACTTCCTCCACGATATAAATGTAAAGCTGTAGTTAGGGTTATATAACACCGATCTGTTAGTGGCGTTATAACCAATCTACCCGAATTGCCAATATATTCATAACCATACCAATGTTCAGTATTGGTTTGTCTTACAACACACGTTTCCGTTTCACGATGCCAATAGAATCTTAATTGAGAAAACCATTCAAAGTGACCCACATCTTTACAATTGTTTTTATACATGCGCTCTATAACATCACGCCCATGAATTTCCACAGTAATTAGGGTATTCACTTTAAGACGCATAATTTTTGTTAAATCTTTCCTGCTCATTTCTGAAAGCTTTCCCAGAATTTTACTTTGTTTGCTTTTAAGCTTTCTTAAAGGTTTCTTCTGATTTACAGTTTTGCAATGCATTAAACTACGTGTACATTCTGTAGTCCATTGTATTAAACAAGTGGTATTGACCAATTGCCCTGGCCACATGGATAACCATTTCTCACGATTACCAGAAAGTTTCTTTAATGCGGCCCTGGTTAATTTTAATTGTTCACGCATGACAGCATACATATATTCCTCTAAAACTTTTAGCCATTTTTCAGAGGGTCCATCCACATATAAAACAGATAAGAATGGCACATATTCACCATCATCAGCATACATGCCCATGGCCTGCCATCGGTTCAAATTTTTACCCACTCTTTTGAGTTCTAGTTTTACGACATTATCGAATAGTTTCTTTAAATGCATTTGTACTAAATCTGGTCTCTTGCTATTGCCTAAAATTTCCAAGAGATCATCATTAGAAATAAAATAAAAGCGTGGGAATAATTGTCTCTTGGACTCCAAATATATTTCTAATGCTCTCTGTATAGTCTCCAATCTCTCATCTATTTTTTGAAAACGATTAAGTAAAAAAGGAGGCCTTTTAAAATGGGTAGCTTTTAAAGCAGTTTTAGCTGTAAACATTTTCTCTGTAATAGCTTTGAACTCTTCGGTAATCAAGTTAAAACGTTTGGCTTCATTGGGCAATTGTTTGCGTATGTCTTCACCTAAGAAAATATTTTCCAAATACAACCATTGTCTTTGGACCATTAAAGCTTTTTCCAAAGTTTCTGCTATATACGATAATGTTTTCTCCCAATAGTCAACCACAATCGCAAAAGGTTCCACAAATCTAGTAGATTTCATAGCAGATATTTGAACCATATGTTCCTCCAATAATTGGGAACATTCATCAACACTTTTGATTTTATAAATGCCATCCCTATAGAATACCATTTCCAAAGGCTGATTACGCCAAATACTGGCTATATTCTTAATGCCAGTTTCAATTTGTAACTCCATGGTAGCAGCATTAGAAATATCTTGTATATCTTCTGAATAGGCTTGAAAATCTAAATCTATAATTAATTCCAAAGTAAAATGTTTGGAATTTTCGTCAAAATCCCTAATACAATAATAAATAAAAATAGAATAGAATAAATATACAACTAGAGGTAGTAATACATGCGGACATAGAGTGAAATTGACTGCAAACTTACACCTGCATTAAATCTCTAACACGATCCCAATGTCTCTTGCGCATACTGGGATTCTTTAAGGCCGTTATAAGTGGCAATGTTCTTCTAAAACTATCCAAATTCTTAGTAGTTACTACTAACATATCCCAACATCTGTGATAATATTTCTTATTAAGAGCACTAAATTCTTTGTACAACGTCAGAGCAGTATCTTCCATTATTTCAATATTGATTTTCCAAAAATTTCCCACTCTCCACTCAATCCAAGCACTTTGCCATTCTAAAATTAATGACCATATATCTTTAACAATTTGTATCTCGTTACTTAGTTTTTTCAAATCCAAATTTTCAGGTTGATTAATATAAAAAGTATATAAATCATTTATTAAACTTTGTTCAAATTTAAAACATTCGTTAGCTTTTGATTCGATTATTTTTAAATATTTTAAGGCAATTTTTGGTTTTCTGAAAGGATTAAAGTGAAATGTTGAGGAAAGTGAAGCAATAAAGGGTATAAAAAAGATTAATAAAAAAAAAATCAAATGTAAGTGATTAATTCTTAATTACGTTTGTGCCGAAGTCGGTAATTTAATCATAAAGTCGGATAAAAATTCTTTGATAACATTTCGGAATTTTTCCGCCTGTAGAAGTAAGTTTTGTTTGAAATCCTCTTTAGTATTATCCAACATATCGCCAGCTTCTCCCAATTTTTTTAAATAATTTTCCCAAGTAGGTTGTAGATTTAAAACTAAAAGTCTTATGTTATTAGATATTTCAATTTGATATTTATCCAAAACTCTAAACAGCTCCAAAATAGCAGGAAATTCAGCCTGTTTAATAGGTACATCTTCCATTAAGCGATTAAATAGCAAAGTAGCTTCTCGACCCTCTTTCAGGGTACGTGGCACTATGGCAATACGTTTTTCATTACGTTTAACATAACGATAGACACCTTGAAAATATTAAAGTATAAAAATTAAAATTTAATTTTAGAAATAAAAACATTAAACTTACTCTTAATCCTCGATGAAGCTCTTTTGGTTAGCAATTTTATATTTAACAATTGCCATTTTTCAATAACATCCAATATAGAACTTTTCAATGCTGTTTGGTTAACCATTACAAAATAAACATTTATTATTGCATCCTTAGTAGCTATAACTTCTGCCTGAGCACTATATGTTTCAATACTTTCTTCAAATATATCAGCTGTTTGTTCCGTTTGCTCAATTTTCATTATAAACTCTTCTTCATTTGTCACCCAAATATCTTTGAAAATATTCCAGCTGGAAATAAATCTTTCAATTTCTTCTTTATTATATTCAATTTCTAAAGATATTTTATCTTGTATTTCGGCCACTATTGTATCGGCCTTCATTAAATCAGCAAATGAAGGTCCAATTAATTTTGCTGGTAATTCTAGTTTTTCAGAAATTCTAGGTACACTTTTTAGACTGTTGTAAACATGATCATACATTTTAAGCATAATTTGTTCAATGATTTTCATGTCAGGATTAAGAGCAATACTTCGATCTTCAATATCAGCTAAAACTATGATAATGGGTGCAGGATTGATATCACCCTCGGAACGAATAGAAGTATAGACCTTGTTTAAAGAATTTCGAGCGCAAGTAATAAGTGCTTCAGCTAACATGTTATCAAATTGCTTGACATAATCATACCATTCGGAGGCCATCTGGAAAAAGGTGAAAAATATGATATAAAAGAGAAAATAAAATTGATTTCAATCGAAATTTTCATAAGAAAACGAATCAGATGAAATAGTAGAGACGTAGTGAAGTAGAAGATTTAAACCCGGAATATATAGGAATAATGGGAAGAGTTCTTAGGATCCCAAAGTTGGATACCACGTGTTTAGAAAATATTTATTATATATTATAATATTTTTTCTAAATCTGTAACTTCTAATCGGCTGGTTGGATTTGCATGAAATTTGGTATAGGTAAATATATATAGAGAGACTTATTTAACTTTAAAGTGGCGTAGTTTCTATTCTATAAAAGATATTGATTTAAATAGTTTCTATATAACGAGGAATTGTTAGCTAAGCAATGTACTTTAGATGAGGGAAGGTGAATATATTTTGTCAGATTTTTAATTTAAAACAAAGTTTGTAATTTTTTTTTAAGAAAGTATTGCCACAATAAAAAAAAGTGGCAAAAATTTAGAAATTATTTCTTCACATTTACGAATATAAAATTAAATTTTTTCCGAAGTCCGAAGTCCATATATATATATATATATA
>MINK01172686.1:0-21252 GCA_001735545.1 Phormia regina
TACAAATAATTTTTTTCGGCATATTTCTGTGTACTAAAAATACTAAACATTTCTTCCCTTTATGGAAACTGTCTTATATAATTACACAAACATACACAAGCTGTTTTCTGGCCTTGAAATATATGATAAAAACTAATCAAATTGTTTGTATTTTTAAGAAAACAACTCGTTTAAACCTTTAAACCTCTATATGTGAACATACCATTAAGTGAAAATAGTATAAATAGTATCAGCCATATTCCAAAAAGGTAAACCTTAAAAAAGGTTTACTTTTTCTTATGGAAATTTACATACAAAAAGTAAAACTTTATCAAACATATATTATTTTTTTTGTGAATATGGCTGTATATCTTTAGTCCATAATTTTCTTCATGTTCGGAGATACTTCGAAATAATGGTGGTTATTGAATGTGGAAACTTCGAAGCCATTTGTGTATTATTATTGCTTTTGTTGTGTTGGAATGTTTTTAGTATAGAGTAACATATAGAGGCGAAATTCTCGATTGACAATTAAACAATATTTTTGGTTTGTATACAAAAATGTGTTTTTATTTTCTTTTGCAAACAACAAAATATATTTAATTACATGTATTTTGTTGTCGCACGTGTTAGGTTTTTGATAACCGACTTAGAATTTCGACACTTAGTTGCGTCTTGTTACTCTTTGGTTATTAGTAAAAATGTGTGATCAAAAAGTCATTCAGTGTGTTGAAAAGTATGTAAATTTTTTTTGGTACTGATATTAGCAGTGATGTTATTAAAAATGATGTAAAAAATGGTGTTTTAAATAAAAATGTAAAAAATAAAGAAATGTAAAATAAAGTAAAAAAGTATGTNNATAAAAATAAAATAATAGTGTTTAAAAATGGTGTTGAAAGTGTTAAGAAAGATCAAATTGTAATATATTTATCATCGTTGCGCTGGCGAATTGTATTGTTATTTTAAAAAAAATTTCAGGAGCGTGAAAAACAATGTTTGTGTTTAGCGTTAATAAGTGTGTAAATAATAAAATTAATATTAAATCTTTAGTGCAGAATTTTCGTTAAAAAATGCAAGTTTTGTGTTTATATGTTGATGGTGAAAATAGTGGAATTGGAAATTGTGTTATAGCTGTATTTTGTTGCTACCGTTGAGTATAAACGTTGATAGCTAGCAAGATAACGATATTTACCCGTCTTGGTACAACTTAATATTGAAACAACTAATTTTCTAAGAGATGTTTAAAATTTAATTTCTAAAAATAATAATATAAACTTATTTTTTTTCTTTTTAATTTTTATTATATATTTTATTTATTTATTGACAATCAAAAATTCATAATTGTATTTCTGTTTATACTTTGGCAGCACTTACATCAAGTTAAAGTTAACATTTATAGTTCTACACGCTAACTCCTAACGTATATAAATTAAAATTTTGTGTGAACTTACCTATGAACGATAGCAACAAAACACTGCTTATATAATTAAACAAATCGAATCGAGATGTTTTCTGGCCTTGAAATATATGAAAAAACTAATCGAATTGTTTGAATTTTTAAGAAAACAATTCTTTGTTATTTTTTTTTTTTTATTTATTAACAAAAACTCTTTTAGAAAAATTATTCGAATATTCAATTAATCGTTAAAAAATTATCGAATAATTTTTTTTCTAAATTGAAACTTTTTTCAATCGGAAAAAATAAAATATTTGTTTCTCAAATAATCAAATAATTCTTGTTCGAATGACAACCCTAATAGTATATGAGTCTATGTAAGAACATCCTATACAAGTGCTGTCGTCTATTCTTTTATAATTCTACTAAAGATGGCGTCTTTAAACTTGGCTCCACATAATGATTCTTTTAACTTTCGTGTTATTTTACATGTGTAAATTATTCGTCAGTTTTGCGTGTTCATTTAATGTTAATAAAAATAGTGCAAAAAATTTAAACACATAATTAAATTATTATACAATTCATAGTTAACTGAAAAACTATGAAATAAACATTGTGTCTTAAGTGAAAATATTAAAATTAATATTAAATGTTTAGTAGATAATTTTCTTCATTTTCGGTAAGACTTCGGGATCTTGGTTGTTGTAGAATGGTCAAACTTGGCAGTAATTAAGGATTGTAAATAATGCCAAGTTTTATAAATGATTATTGCTGCTGTTGTCAGTATGTTAGTGGTGAAAAAAGTGTTAAGTCATTCAGTATATTGAAAAGTATAAAATAGTTTTTAGTGCAGATACGCGAATTTTAGCAGTGATGTTATTAATAAGTATGTGAAAAAAGGTGTTTTAAATAAAAATTTAAAGTAAAAAGTGTTAAAGTTTCCTTATATAAATTTTTTGGATTTTAAAAATAAAAATAATAGTGTTTAAAAATCGTGTTAAAGTGTGAAAGAAAAACTTAATTACATGTAGCTTATCGTCTTTGTGCTGACTTACTGTTCACATGTATTTTAAACAAATTTCCAGAGTGCGACGAAAAATATGTTTTCGTTTAAATGTTAATCAATCTGTGTTAAATGGTAAAATTAATATTAAATTCTTTTAGTGCATAAGTTTTCTTTATTTTCGGTAAGAAGTCCATTAACACAAAAAAAGCAGTTTTTTTTATTTATTGACAATTTTTAACAATTATTTTTTCAACATAATTTCTGTGTACTAAATATACTAAACATTATCTTTAACTGTTATGAAATTGGTGTTATAATAAAATAAACAAATCGAATGGAGATGTTTTCTGGCAATTGAAATAAACTCTTTTTTTAAACCTTTATTATTGTGAACATACCATATTAAATGAAAATATATAATTCAATATTAAAACATAATTTGTTTTCATAGTTTTGGAAGACATCGAGATCATGATGTGTTGATTTGAATGTTGGAAACATTCAGAAGTGCATCTAAGCACTGTACAGTAGTAGACAAATCTGTGTGTGGTATTATCATTGCTTTTTGTTGTGTTAGTATGTTAGTTGGAGATTGGAAAGTGTTAAGTCATTCAGCGAGTTGAAAGTATGGAAAATTTGTTTTGGTGCATTATTGTGACATAAAGTGTTTAAATTACAAATTGATAAAAATAAAGCCAAATAAGTAAATAGTTAAATGTAGTAAATTGTTAAAGTTTCTCTTGTATACTTTTTGTTGAATATAAAAAATAAAATAATAGTGTTTTAAAATTGCGTTCTTAAAAGTGGTGACAGAAAAAACTAAATTACAATGTTTAAAACACTAATTTCAGGAGCGAAAATTTCGCATGTTCGAGATGCTCGAAATACAGGTCGTTTGAATGTGAAACTTCAGCCAGTTATTATTATGCTTGTGTAGGGAATGTTATGATATGAGCTATGAGCAATTCCGATTGGACAATAAACAATATTTTTTGGTGTATACAAAAAATGTGGTTTATTTCTGCAACAACAAAAAATTAATTACATATTTTGTTGTCGCATGAGTTGTAACGACCTAGAATTTCGAACTTAGCTCTAGCGTCTTGTTACTCTTTGGTTATAGAGTAAAAAGCATCTTGTGATCAAAAAGTCATTCAGTGTGTTGAAAAGTATGTAAATTTTTTTTGGTACTGATATTTGCAGTGATGTTATTAAAAATTATGTAAAAACGCTGTTTTAAATAAAAATGTAAAAAATAAAGAAATGTAAAATAAAGTAAAAAAGTATGTAGTAAAGTGTTAAAGTTTCTTTATGTGAATTTTTTTGAATATAAAAATAAAATAATAGTGTTTAAAAATGGTGTTGAAAGTGTTAAGAAAGATCAAATTATAAAATATTTATCATAGTTGCGCTGACGAATTGTATTGTAATTTTAAAAAAAATTTCAGGAGCACGAAATAAGTTAATAAGTCTGTGTAAATAATAAAATTAATATTAAATCTTTAGTGCAGAATTTTCGTTAAAAAAATGCAAGTTTTGTGTTAATATGTTGATAGTAAAAATAGTGGCATAGACAAGTGTAGCAATGCGTTTTTTTTTTCGTGATCGCTTAATGTTTATAAAAATAGTGTAAGAATAAGAAGAATAGTTTAGGCATCACTGTTCACATATTATTTTGTCACCGATGTGACCAAAACAACTATCACCGATGTGAATTCTGAAAACGGATTTTGATAGATAGTAAAGAGTACTATCTGGGCTCATGAATGTCACTTTCGAAAAATTAGACGTTTGTAGGGTATTCAGTACCAAAATTGAAAAAGTGGCCAAAAGGTGAAAAAATGTTGATCGATAAAATTGGTAAATTAAGCGGTTTACGTACTTTGAAAACGGATTTAGATAGATAGTAAAGAGTACTATCAGGACCCATGAATGTCATTTTCGAAAAATTAGACGTTTGTGGGGTCAATCCTTGAAATATATCAATGGTTTGTATTTTTAAGTAAAAAACAATTTTTTTTACCTGAATGTTGAAATTTCAAAGGCAGTTAGCACTGTAAGTAGTGCCAAGTTTTGTGTATTATCATTGCTTTTGTTCTGTTAGTATGTAAGTGGTGAAAAAAGTGTTAAGTCATTCAGTATGTTGAAAAGTATTCAAGAGTTTTTAGTGCAAATACGTGAATATTAGCAGTAATGTAATTAATAATTATGTGAAAAAGGTGTTTTAAATAAAAATGTAAAATAAAAAGTTTCTTTATATATTTTTTTTAATATAAATATAAAAATAATGGTGTTAAAAGTCGTTGCGTTGACGAACTCTCATATGCATTTTTGAAAAACAATTTTTTCGTTTAATTTTAAGTAACAATAACAAATTGAAGAACGCAATTAACAGTTTAAATCGGATACTAACATTTTAATAATTTCTCTAATATGAAGTATAATAAATATATTTTTTTACAAGTGTTTTTTAGCTTATAGTTTTAACCATGCATCTTTTAGCACAGTTTCATAAAGTTTTTTAACATATTTTCTTTTTCTAATTTGAAAATAAAATTAAATTATATAAATTTTTTTCAACGAGTATAAAATTTTGAACAATTAAATATATTACCGAACGTATTGTTAAGTCAAACAGCAAGAATTTTTAGTTATCTCAAAAAATTGTATTGTATTTTAAATTCAGAAAAAAGTAACACAAAAAATCGGATAAACCGGTTAACCGAAGTTGAATGTTTTAAATTAACTGAAGAATGGAGAAATGTTTTTATATGGCCGTTTTAAAAATACAATGTGAAACATGTTTAATAATTAAAAATAAAATTGTGCTTAATTGTCGATATTTATTAAGTAATAAGGTTTTAAAAAAGTATGTAATATTTTTTGGTCGCTTTAGTGCGGATGTGCGTTTGTTCGGACTTTTTTATTTACAGTTCCTCGAATGAAGCCATTGATAAAATATTTGTACATTTTAGAACGAATAAATAATTTTGGCATCGATTTATTAATACATATTATTGTATATTTCACCCCTAATGGCATATTTTTGCATATAGTGAATTTCAAAATATATTCGTGGCATATTTTGATGTTTTTAGAACATATTTTAGAATATTAGATCATATTTTGGGAGATTTGAAGTATTAAAAAAGAAATGCGAATAAATTACTTAATTTTAATAGGAAGTTCGATAAAAATCTGTGAGCAAGTGACATTCAACTGATCTTTATTAGAGCCATTTTGAAATATTATATAGAGGATCTATTAGCCTTTCAACTTGCCAGAATAGGAACAGTTAGCATTGTAAAAACAATATATTCTTTTTTGTATTGTTTAAAAATTACAAATATTGTTGCTTTTGAAGAGAATGTTATGTTTTTAGAGCATAACTTAAACTATTACTGTATACTTAATGCACATAAATATTGAATACCAATTTCTGTTCAAAAACGAATTCATCATCCCACAGCGTAAACGGCTGAAAAACGAGAAACGAAATTTAGAACACAGGTACATCTCCCTCCATATAGATATAGATTTTTGGAAATTCGAATGTTTAGGGAGTAAAAAAGGGAAAAAACGGGTAAAATGGGTAACCTTAAAAAACCTACACCTATACAAAAAAAATTAATCTTTGATACACGCAGAGAAAAAATATGGTCCTGGTGACCATAAACTAAGAGCAACATACTATGATTGTAATATATGATTCCAGGTTCCAATAAGTTTTTTTGTACGTAATCATTATCATGATTCCATTTTATCATTTATTAGTGAAGTTTATAACCTTGCCAATAATTTTTAGTAAAGTTTATAACCTTTTCTTAAATATTGCCTTCAATTTTTATTCGTTTTTATCATTTAATAATCTCATGTTATCATAAATATAAAAAAATTATGTCATATATAATTCCATTTTATCATATATGTAATCCAATTTCATCATATAAATAATCCCAATTTATCATATTTATAATTCCATTTTTTCATATACATATGTAATCACATTTCATCACATATATATTATCCCATTTTATCATATATATGAACTAATTTCATCATATATATAATCTCATTTTCATACTTATATTCCTTAGTACCAAAATATGTGGTACATTCATTCATCATACTAAATAAAAACAAACTTTATATTTGTTCATATCTGAACTAAATGAGAATTAATAAACTAACAAAATACTGGACTGTTTTAGAATTAACTTTTTAATTGTAGAAATATCTAAATGTTTGGATTTTTCATATATATGATTTCATACAAAAATGTTTAAAATATATGTTTAAATATATATTATGATTGAACCATATTAAAATTTTTATTGCGTGTAATCATTGAATGATAAAACGGAATAGTAACGTTTATTACTATCATGAATATGGTGTTATTCAAATCAAAGAGAAACGGCTGTGCAATCACAGAATAGTTGTGGTGATCATGGTGTGACCATGCGTGTACCCTTCACAATTTTACCGTCAAATAATTATATTTTCGCAGGCTTTGCTTTTTTAAATTAAGCAAAAACAACTGAACAACAACAATCTTATTCATGTTGCTAATATGGCATTTACATCAAAACGAAATCCAATTGGTTTATGAAAAACTAAATTTCTAAAACCAAATCGTTTACATACCTTATTTTCTCTGAATGTGGTTTTTGTTGATGTGTTGAAGTTTTTTTTATTTCTTATTTTGATCATTTTATTCTTGTTTTTGTTGATAAAAACGTTCTCATTTAAATTTTGAAAATAATTTACACCAAAAATTTATAAAAATTATGATATTATAAAAAGAATTTGACATGTTTCCGTTTTACATCATATTCAAAAGCTGACTTTTGTAAAAACACTTAAACAGGCTGTATCATAAATAGTTACTTTAGCAGTTTTTATTTGGTTTTCAACAAAAACCACACAAAAATGGTTTTTGATTTGTATGGAAAAACCAAAGAATGTTGTGTAGTTTTTTAATCAAAAACCAATTGAAGTCGAAAACTACTAGTTTTTGTTTGGTATAAATGGCATATAACTAAACTGATTTCCCCTATCAATAAAAGATCCAGAATATATATACTTTTTGTTGTCTAAGATGAATATAGTAGAAATTACAAACAGAATCACAAACATATATATCCCCTTTAAACCTTTGGTGAAGGGTATAATAAATAACGGGTAAGTTTGAAAAGCAAAAGAAAATAAAGTAAATGTATTTATTACCTTTTGGAATATTTAATATCAAATATTGGAACTGGTGAATACTGTTTAATAGCATATGAGTCATCGAATATATCTAGATATATTTCATCAAAAAAACCCAAATTTTAAAATTTTAATTTTACGTTATCCTTGTACTTTTTTAATAACATCCCTGTAAACACGACAATATGAAGAAAGAAGAAACGGAAGAAACTTCCTTCGGGTGAAAAAGTGTTTCGACGGCAATACTCTTAAGCAATACTGCCAGATAAAAAATGGAAGATATCGCCGAGAGTTTACAAAGAAAAAAACAATAAAATTAAAAATTTTAAATTATAATTTCTAATGTATTTGCATAAACCATAAAGAATTTAATCAATTTACATGGTATAATAAATGAAACATTTTTTATTCTTTGTGTAATATGCCATTTACACCCAACAAAAATTAGTAGTTTTTGGCCTCATTCGGTTTTTGAATGAAAAACTACATGAATTTCTTTGGTTTTTCAATGCAAATCAAAAACTACTTTCATCTAGTTTTTATTGAAAACTAAATAAAAACTACAAAAATAATTATTTATGATACAGCCTGTTTGGTTAGTTTCAGAACACTCAGCTTTTATATAAAATCAAAAAAATAAAATTGTCAAATTTATTCAATTATTTTATCTGCTTCGTGAATTTTGTATAACAATTATTTTTAAAATTATATTGAAAATACTTTAAACATAAAAAGTATTCGAAATTCGGTTTAATAACAAATATGTGGACAAAGATCCACATTGGGAGAAAAATAGGTATGTAAACGACCTGGTTTTTTAAATTTGGTTTTTACAAAAACTAATTAGTTTTTGTTTGGTGTAAATGTGATATAACGGTGCTTTGTATGGAACTGATTTTCACAAATTAGATTTTTCTTCATATATCCTTTAAGAAATATTTAAAAATTTGTAAATGAACAAAAATGATAAATTAATTTACATTGAGGATTTTTTTAATAATTTTATAAGCCAACAGAAGAAATAAATCAATAAGTATACGAAATTCAAAATATTACCTTAACAATTATAAAAGTTTTCTTTTTTCATTTGTTTGCAGGGATAAAATTAAATGTTTATGAAAGAAAATCAAGGTTGGAAACCGATACCGTTATAAATACAATTTTTTCAAAATAATATGATCTCGTAAGAATTATTGCTCATGTAATTTGGGAAATAAGAAAGATAAAATTATTGTTAATAATAAGAGTATATTTATAGAATTTTAATTTAAAAATAACTTTTATTGTTTGTTTAATAGTAATATCGTTTACAATAAGTATATTTTCAAAGAGTTTAAGTGCCTTAAACATAGTGCTACTTCATTTTGATAAAAAGTTTTAGCAAACACAAAAAAAATTTATTATCGAAGATGTGGGCATTTCAACTTAAGATATTTGCTTCCATGAAGATTCTCTCCGTAATTTTGGTTACGGAGAGAATCTTCAGAAATTTACTGTATGGGCTATCTTTGGGAGAATAAATTCCGGGATTTCTCGGGAAAATGGCGAATCGTCATGTCCCGCTTTCCGGTAATTTTGTCCGTTATTTCCGATAATTTTTAAAATTGTCGAATGAAAGAAAACTGCATTATTTTTACTAAACGAGTATATTTTCGAATTTTTTAACGAATATATGTGCAAAGTCCAGCTGGAAACTGTTTATAAAATGTATTATTCTTTGAATTACTTGAAAAAAATGAATACAAATAATCATATGTCAGCACTAAAAATTAGTAAACAAAAACTTAAACCCAGTGAAACGATCTTATATGAATTATATATCATAAAAAATTGTCAGTGATTGGATAACACCGGAATTAATTTCTAGAAAAAAACATTAAAAAAGTTAAGAAAAACATATATTCCTATCAGACCATATCGAGACTTGACCGCCAAAATATCGTAACCGATATTTATCGTAAGTGACATTTTTCATAAACACAAAAATGTGTAAACAAACACAAAAATGCTTCTCTTGTAAAGTTTTGCTATATGCACTTACGACATTTTGGCGGTTAGGGCTCGATATGATTCAAATACGACATTTTTTTTACTTTTTATAACAATTGTACGAAAAAAAGTTTCAGATAGTATTCTTTGAATATGAAAAATCACTAGAGAAACAATACTTTTTGAATCTGATAAAGGAATGATTTGTATCTTAATCGATTCTCACTTATTTAACTAATGATTGCAAAGAAAATTAAAATTTTTAATATGGGAATTATATTAGAATTTCTAATGTGGAGTTAGAGACCTAATAAGTACTTTCTTGTTTGTAGCAACTTTAATTTTTGTCAGTATTAGAAAACTTTTTTGCAAACTTTAAACTATTTTTTTAATTCGAGAATAATATTTCATATTTATTAAATAAAATTCAATTAACCTTCAATTAACATTTTACAGAATTGAAAACGTTTTGTTGAGTAATTCTTAATATGTTGCCTCTTAAGTTTCTATTTTTAAATACAGTAATGGTTGGCACCGGAAGCATTCTGTATAATCAATTTTTCCGGTTAATTCAGTAAAAATTTTCAGTAGTATTTTTAAAAATTGTTAGTAATATAATTAAATTTAAATATAATTTAAAGATTTAATATAGAAAAAAAAAACGGTGGTCAATACATAAGGGATTAATTTTACGTAGTTTCTTAAACAAAATATATAATGATGTTTGTTTCTTCTTTTTCAAATAAATATTTTTGTTAACTAGCTTTTATAAATGGAGAAAACTTTTATTTTACCTTGATTTGACTCATCTTGTTCAAACGAATTTCCCTTTTTTTTTATTTTATTCACATTGTGTTTGATAGTTGAAAAGCAATCGACAAAAAATTATGCTTAGAATTCTGGATAATAGAGGTAATCACGGTTAATCGATGCAAAAATAAAATTAAATGGATGAAAAATGAAATTGAAAAAAGATTCGGCCGTGCCGAATCTTTGATACCCTTCACCATGTTAATACCATATAATACCATCTTACCCACAATACATACTTACATACATACATACATACATACATACATACATACATACATACATACATACATACATACATACATACATACATACATACATACATTTGTACTTATACAAATGTTATTTGTGTCGAACATTATGTTAATACTAACATTTTTATGGGATTTATGCACGTTTAAGTGATTTATATGGGAGCTATGGCCAATTATGGACCTATCTTCATGAAATTTGGCTTACATAAAACATATTTATGTTAAATTTCGTTAAAATTTAAATTTTTAAGGTATTTTTGAGTGTTAAAACTCTATTCCGGGAAAACATTAGTATGGGGGCTAGGTGAAATAATGGGCCAAAATCAATAGGCTTCGTACTTGTACCAAAAAAATGATATGCACCAAATTTCATCAAATTATCTTTAAAATTGCGACCTGTACTTTGCGCACAAACTTTACGTAGACAGCCAGCCAGCCAGACAACCAGACGGACGGACGGACATCGTTAAATCGACTCAAAAAGTGATTTTGTGTCAACGGTACACTTTAAGGTGGGTGTAGGAAAATTTTTTCTCTGCCTTACAACATTTGCACAAACACATAATACCTCAACCACCTTTGGTGGTGTAGGGTATAAAAATAATGTATGCTTGATAAAGGCTTACATTTTTTTGTTATGGAAATGTACATACAAAAAGTTAGTAAACCTTTATCATACATAAACTTTTTGTTAATACGGTTGTAAAAGATTTTTTTACTATATCTGGCAACAGTTTGATTTTCCGCCGGCTGATGCCAATTGCTCCGCCGCCGATTTTTATCAAAGCCAGCGCGGCCGCTGAAATTTTTCGGCGTAGGTCTATGAACACTAGTAAATGAATTTTTGTGGAACGGGATTTGTTTTTTTTAAATAGTAATGACGCTCGAAAACTAATTGTAAAAATACTTTAATATATTAAAATATTAAGTGCCTTAACAGAATTATATAAAGTTATTTTAAATTAATGTGAAAAAGTAACATAACTTTACAAAATAAAAAAGTGACTTTTTCTGAAATCATAAAGTGAATGCAAACAAGTTAAACGAATACACGCATACAAATACACCAACTCACTAATAAACCACAATGCAAACAGGTAGAAAGAAGCGGAATGCAAAAAGGTGTACAAAACAAACATCACAGAATGAAACGTGTTTGATAGAATAATAAATAAGAATAAAAACTAATAAAAAACAAAAAAGCACAACAAATAATAATAAAAGACTGCATTTGTTATTTTTATTTCGTATAACAATTGGAAAACAGCGAATTAATTAGTTGTAAGTATTTTCTGCATAAATATACACAGAATTTATATGTCAACAATATTTAATTGTTAGTATTTTATTTATTACAATGAAGAATTATCTCAATGTTTTTCCATAGATTAATATGTTTTGTTCTATGTTATTGTAGTTTAAGCAGTTTTCTTTCTTAGAAATTTACATACAGTCATTGCTTAATCATATGAACTTTTTTAACTTCAGTTTTTTGTATTTTTTTTTAAATATTGGTAAAAATGTTGGTTTTGCAGTTAACGACGTTTCTCTATATTATGAATACCAAAAACTCCTGAGATATTCGTATTATATCAGCTTTTAATGGCTACTTGTATAAAGGAACCACTGAAATTGATATCGGATAAAATTAATATGTTAAAGAATATAGTGGTTCAAAATTTTAATTAATTACGAGAAAAAAGTAGTATATTATTAAAATATTATTAAATATCCCGATATTTTTAAGTTTTTAATATATTTTTAATTGTAAAAATTTTAATATTCGATATTAGCTAAAGGGCAAATAATACTAGAAATGTCAATTATTTAAAGAATCATAATTATTATCACATTTTATGTACTTTTTAAAATAGAATACCGATCTCCTCAAAGAAAAAATTGATTTTTTTTAATTCTGCCAAAAAATTCCACATTTTTATTTTAAAAAAGTCAATTTTGTTCTCAAGTAGTTAATGTGGTAGTGTTATATATCATTGAAAAGGTTTTTATAATTGCGTTTAATTATTAATGAAGATATTCAGCAAAAATGTATTAAAACTTTGAAGGCCTATAACTCGTAAACCGAGAAAGAACGGACAAAAATTTTCATAGCATATGAAAGTAAAATTACTATAGAATCACTATCAAAATGTTTCAAATTTCAACTATGACTTATGAACTTGATTTAAGCCAAAAAATCATAAGAAGAGAATTAAGTTTTTTAATTCAGTTTTGTTTGCAAATACATACATATATACAATCAATTTTAAATTGTTTTTAAAAAGTAATACTCATAGTGATGGAGAGTTTAGCAATAAGAAAGTATTTATTTATTTTAAAAGATAGAAAAATTTGGAAAACTATGAGTTTTCATTTGAAACTTATGTATGTGGATCATACATAAATGTTGTTATTAGGAATATAATATGATCAAAGTCGCAGTATCATTAAATCCTCTGGTAAATTTTTATTTTCTACAATATAAGAATTAAATAAACCTTTTAAAATGCCTCAGAAAAAATTTAGTAAATATTTCCTAAAATCATTATTTCTGGAACTGGTGTTATCAGAACCACTTTAAAAACACTTCTTTAAAAGCATTATTAGATTTAGTGGAATCACTGGTGTTATCAGAACCACTTTAAAAACACTTCTTTAAAAACATTATTAGATTTAGTGGAATCACTACCAATTTTGACACTCTTGGAGTACTAGCTTTTTGTGGTTCTATATTGATTTAAAAAAGTTTTTGAGGTTACCAAAAAAAAAAATAATTAATAATAATAAAAATAATAAAAGTAAATAAATAAAAATTAGTAAAAATTGTTTAAGCAAAATTACATTATTAGAATAAAAATAAAAAAGTTCTTATGCATTCATTAATGTGGGGACAATTTTAAATAAAAATTATTGAATAAAGAACTAGTTCTTGAACCGTTTCAAAATTTGGACTGGCTAGATAGACTCTTTCACGGAGCTAGTTCTGGTGGTGACAATAGCAAACAAAACATTGATTAAAACTTCAAAGTAGAATGAAAACAGACTATTTTCATGTCCTTATGTACCAATTGAAGAATTGGTAATAATTAAAATAAAATAAATGTTGAAGTTTGTCAAATTTAAGAGCATTAAAGTTTAAACTTAATTGTTGCAAAAAATTGTACGTCAACTCTACCTAGTGTAAGAAATTTCGGACTTTCGAAACACCTAAATTATTATTGTATTAGTGAAAACAAATGGATTTCCAACTTGCTCTCAAAAAATCTAACTCTTGGTATGTGTTAGTAAAATTTTCTATAGAATAACAATAAATTTTTGTTTTTGTTGTTTTCTATGGTTCAGAGTTTAATGCAAAATGTGAAATAAGTATTAAATTATATTCTATTGAAATTAAAAATATAACCTTTAAAGTTAAAATTATTAAGTGCATTAAGTTTGAAATTCTTTAGCTAAAGTATGGTAAGCAAAATGATCTTTCTGTAGGTCTATATTTAATCATAGGTCGTTCATAAGATCCACTTTCGATAATAACTTTTATTTTTCCCATAGCGTTGTCCGTGTTTTAGTTAAAGACATCCGCCAATAATAATCTTTTAGGAAACTATATAGATCTTCCAAGTTTCATTAAAAGACCTTACGGTGAGTGCATTAAAAAGTCTTGGCATATTAAAAAGTATTGACGGAATTTTATCAGTTTCGAAATTAGGCCACAACCAGAGCCATTAAGAAATATTATGAATGTTACGAATTTTAGTTGTACGAAATGTTATTTAGTCTTCAGATGTAATTTGTCTTCAGCTTATGACAAGTACCTTAAAAATCACTTGTGAAATTGCCATTTTGATACAAATTGGTTGTGTTTATGTAAAATATCTATTCTTTCTAATAAAACTGGTCACCCTAGACAATAAAATTTTGATAAAACAGTTTGTTCAAGTTAAAACAGTTTATACATGGTAACACAGTTTCTGACTTACAAGTTATTGTATGAACAACATGTTTGTTTAGATACATGTTAAACTAACTTGATGCAACACATACAAAACCATTTACAACCGAAACTTCAGTTGAGTGCGGACCTTTTAACACAGTGGACGTGTTGGTATTATAAGTACGTATTCAAAAAGGAAATTTCAAATAATTTAATGTATACAATATTAAATTATTAATAAAAAAATATGATAAAATTTCGTTTAAACTAAAAAATTATTTATCTAAAATAAAAATATTTGTCAATAAAGTGTTTTGCTAGAAAATAAAAATATAAGAATAATATTAGAAGAAAAAAACGTAAATAGTTTAAATATTTGACTTTTTGCGATCTTGTCTAACGTGTTTTTCTTTATCTTGTCTTGTGTGCTATTTCACCAAAAGTGTAGTGAGTGAGTGTATTTTTTTTTGTTCGAGATACTTGTTTCTTTGGATTTAATGTTTGAATCTGCGGTTTTTGGCATTTATATATTGTATGTATGTATGTATTTTGCTAACTGCTTAAAAAACTAATACTTAATATATAACTGTCAGACAGACAGACTGAAAAGCTGTAAGTCTGGGTGGAAGGTAAAATAGCAACAAGTAGTAACTATCATCTATAGTTATAAACACATTCGTCATAATAATCATTATTACAATCAAAGCAGAGACAGCAGCCGCACCAACACCACCGACAACCGCTTTATTAATCTTATTGTGCCGCTTTGGCAAGTGTCTTTTCTCTCTTTTAACTTGTTTTTCCTATAACCGTATTTAAAAAATTGTATGCGATTTTTATGTTGATTTTTTTTATTATTGTCTTCTCTAAAATGTTCGCATCTTCTTATTTATGTTTTTGTTTTGGTTTAAAAGTATGTGCCAGAGAAAATGGAAAGTGTTCAAGTTTAATAATGGTGGTTCAGTTCAATCTCACTTTATTTAAACTAACGATTACTGTCATTGCCACAGTGTCTGTCTGTCTGGTTGACTCCTAATGAATGTATTTTGTTGTTTGTTGGCATTAAATAAGTGAGAGATTGACTACGTTTATGTTGTACTTATTTTGTTGTATGTATGTACGTAGATATGCATTTGTGTCTGTAAAATTCAATAAAAATAAAAGCTGCTAATTGTCAGTGCAAAAAGGTGCGAAATGAAAGTATTTACATTAAAAAAAAAGATTTATATACATTAATAATTTTGTTAAAATTTCGTTATAGTATTTTTTCTTTTTTTTACTTTTTTAAGTTGAATCTAAATTTTAGAAATACATTATAAAACATGTTTAACATGCCTTTAATCCTTAATATGTTTTGTGGTAATACTATGTTAAAGAAACGGATTACACATCTGAACTCACAAGATTTGAAACTAAAGGAGTGTACAATTTTTACATTATATATAAATACAATTATACATTTTTTTAGTTAAAACCTAATTAACTTTTTATACTTAGCACTAAAAAAATGATCGGTACTATATTGGGCTTGTCAGTGCTTGTGTAAAATGTCGATATAATCATCTAAGACCCATCGAGTTGATAGAAGAATATGACTCAGGATGGGCCACATTGCCCATTTAGCAATATCCTGTCAAAAACAAAAAAATTATGCTCCAAATGCAAAAAAAAAAAAATTAGCGTGTCAATCGTAACTCCAGTTTATAGTTTTCGGGCGATCTTGTTTGCATCGTGACAATATTTCGTGTTCACAATTGATAAATCAAATTTTGAAAAAATTGTCATATAATGGTCTAGTCTGAAATTAGCTTATTCATTATAAATAATAATGTGTGTCTGATTTAATTACAAAATTAACAACTTTAGAAATTATGTTAAAATTGGTAAGAGTTTTAAGAATTATAGTGAAATACCTTCTTCTAGTTACACTGAGATTTAAAAAATATAATTTAATATTATCAAAACGAAGTGGGTCAGCATCGAAAATATATGAAAATAAATCAGTCGAATCGGCTGTTAATTCTTTTCAAAAAATTGCACAATTGTAGAATTTCAAAGTTCAAACAAGGGTGGTTCCATATGTGTACTCTTTAGGAGCCAAGCTAATAGGACACGTAAGAGGTTACCTCTGAATTTCATTGTTTGTCAAATTTTTGTTTAATTTGTGATTGAAAAGTTTTCAAGTTATTTGCACTTGAAATTTCAACAATTTCAATTTTGTTTAATCTTGGTCCAATTTTTTCACATACAGACAATATTTTAATCCGATTTTTTAAATGTTTATCCATTTAAAGAACCATTTTTTTTTTTTGAAAAAGTACAAAATTTTTCTAAAGTAAAATTTAATTTAAGAATTTTATATTATTCTGAAAGGTATCCTCACAGAGTGGATTTAAAAAATAAAAATAAGCCGAGATATCCAAAAAGACTATACAGAAACCATTCCGAATTTGATAAAAAAAATCAAAATTTTTAATTTATGTTATAGTTCTTAAATCTCAAAGCCTAGTTTCGCAAAAAGAAAAGGATACAGTTATCTATTCCAAAGAGATTGCCAAAGGCTCTTTTCAAACCAGTAAAATTGTGAACTACAATATAAGTCTAGTTTTTCTATTTTCGTAAATTTTTTGTGGGTTGTTTTCTACCTTTTAATATTTAAAAAGTAAAGCAATCGTTGAAATTTTAAGAAATTTTAACGACCAAGATTTTATTATTATTTTACTATTAATAGTTTTTCAAAAAATTTAACATCCACATTATTATTTTCTTTTTTAATTTTAATTTTTCCTGATATATTCAATTGTTAAATTTTTAATGGTCGAATAGTTGAAGTTGATAGATTTTGTTTTGCTAAACATGATTCTTCTTTCAGTTTTTTCATCGTGTCGAATATTTCGCCCATAATAAGGCCATTACTTTAGTATATTTCACCATTACTTCGTATACGATTGACATAAGTGATGAACCAAAAGATTTTTAAACCACCATTTTTTTATGTGATCAATTCATTTTTAAGGACATAACTAATATCATCACTTTATTCAGCGACCACAATATAAAACGCAAGAATGGTTTGTACAATATGGACGATAACTCAAAAACCGTTTGCACGAGTTTGATAAATTATACACCAAAAGATGTTCTCAAAGTGTGTGAAAAATATTTTTTATTTTTTAGTTAAAAAACAATTTTTCCCGATTTTAAATATATATTTTTTTTTAATTTATAGGCTACTGATTTTCTAGTTATCTAGTGATCTAGTGATCTTTGAAAAATATGACAATTGTTATTTTTAATGACAACCATTTTGATTCATTGCGAGTTTAATCAAAATGAGTGGCGAAAAAGATGTACGTGGGATTAAGAAAATTCCAATTGATGTTACAAATAATTACCCAAAGAATTAAATGTGTGCTGTCAAAACGTTTCCAATGTTATAAAATCATGAGAATTCGGCCATTGATAGGAAATATGGTTCGGGGAGAAAAAAGGTCCATATGATATTTTGAAGTCCAAGAAAATTTAAAGAATATTGAAAATTATTTTAAACATATCTAGTAGAAAAGTACACCTGTTAGCACAGTACTCAGGCTATTTGGTGCGAAAAGTTAATGCTAATGCGAAATTCAAGACTGAAATACTGCAAAAAAATTTAGAAGCCGGTAATTGAAATCAAATTTCATTAAAAAATTTTCATGTTGTAAAATGCACGACGAAACGTATATACTCGGGTATCCAATTAATCGGAGTTTCATATTAATCGGTTTATTTGACAAATAATTATTCGAGGTTATATGTTGATCGGTTAATAACCGATTAATGGTAAATTATTCGATTAACCGAATTGATTTTGTAATACATATTAGACATATAAATAACACTAATTTTAAAATATAATTCATTGAAATTGTTATTTAGAAACTTAATGTAGGTAACATAGGGTTTATATTAATAGTTCTATCACCCATTTGTTTCATAAAATTGGACTTTCGACTTAATACTAAATTTTATTTTTCAAATTTAACTTTAACATATCAGTCTTTTTAATATACTAAACTCTTCTTATTTTCTGTGTCAGAATCTTTTCTATTTATAAATATATTGTCGTGTTCATGGCCTTATGATGCTTGCAGGATACACAGGAAATAAAATATATTGTGAAAAGTTCAAGAATTTATAAAACGTTAATATTTTATTTCGCATTTTATTAAATAAGAACATATGAACTTAAATTTGGGATCCAGAATGTTTTATTGCATTACTTCTTGAGAACAAGACATTATGTGTATAATGATGATACATGCTTTGGAAGTAATTATAAAGTATTTTCCCTAAAAATTCCTTTTTTATGTTTATGCTAGAATAAAATAGATATTTTAGAAATGCTGTTGACGTTTGAATAAGTTTGAATTCAAAATATAAAAATTTAAAATACATAAAACTACATTTCGGTTAATCGGTTGTTCGAAACAAATTATTCGGTTTCGGTTTATTTGTTATCCGAAAATAAACAGTTTTAAATTATTCGAACAGTTATTCGTCCAAAATTTATCGGATAACCGACTAACGGTTAATCGATTGAATACCCTAGTAGATACTGGCAGATTTTTTGCATCTTCCTGGCAAAAATTTTTATGTTTATGATGCTCGAGGATATGTTAGGATAATTTTAGCTCCGAAAAGCTATCGAAATAACTTAAAGAATTCCTGGTTTGGCAAGATTATGGAGCAAGTTATTTGTAGCAGGGGACTCTATAAATACCGAAAAATACAATAAAGAATATTTGGAGAAAATGTTTTTCCTTTCATAAAAGAGCGTAATGGGTCTAAACTTTTGGTCCGATTTGCCATCATGATACTACCTAAGAACGCTCTGGAATGGTACCAAAACAATTACATAGTTTTTGTACCAAGGGAGGCCAATTCTCCATTGAATAGATATTGAAATTTTGTGAGAAGAGAATCGAATAGGACAAAAAGGTGTCCAAAAATATCGAAGATTTTAAAAGGAGATCGGTAGATTGTTCCAAAAAAGTATCTCATGTTTTTCTATGATCTGTAGTATATTATCAATTAAACATAAAAACAACCAAATTTAACAAATTTAACTTCTTAACTTCTTTTTTAATATAAGTACTCTAGTAATGGGGACCCATGAATTCGTCGACATCGCCATATAAAGCTAATAAGTTTTTCACCCGAATTATAAGTAGTTACCTCCATCCATGTTTGCTTACCGGGCAAGTAAAGTGTTTTTTCTTGTTCTGCTACACCTATGTATGTGAAATGTTATGTAAATCTAAACAGTCGACTAGAAGTTACAAATTTATTTCCCAAAAAAAAACGATTCTACCCCAGTGCAATATTGAAATAATATTTTTAATAATTTCCTAAAAATAGTAAAACAAAACTTTCATTTTAAAACGAAAGAATGAATCACCGAATTTAATACTCTAATTTATTTTTATTAACTTTTTTAATTTATTTGTAATTAAATCCTAATTGTATGCGAACGAATGTATAATCTACAACTTAAACATATTTTTAGAGAAAATAAATAGAAATTTGCTAAAAGCCAAAATAATAATAAAAAAATATAAATAAAAGTAAAAAAGTGTAATTGTATGTTTGTATGTATATTAAACATGTTTTCCATTTTCTAAAATTAGTGAGAAAATAAAGTCTATATCGTAGTAAAATTAAAGTTATGTGAAAATCATGCATATGAAATTTAAATAAAAATCCAACAAACGAGGTCTCAACAAACCAACTGCTAATGAAAATAATTAAATATTAATAATAAAAACCAAACTGGATTTGGTAATTTTTTAACTTTAAAAACAAATTTTATTTTATTTAAATTTGTTTTTTAATTTGCCATCATTTATTGTTTATATTTTTTTTAAGTTTTGATACAGATTTGAAAAAAAAACTGAATTTAATATTTATTTTAACTGCCTTCTAGTGTAAATTACAAGGTATAATTTTAGTAAGAACTTAATTTTTTTTCTTATATTGACCTACATAATAAATTCAATTTTACTTCATGAGAGTTGTATTAAACCTCAAATATACAGTGTTTGACAATACAATGGAAACTTTTCCTATTTTTTTTTTTAAATTGAACAAAATTCAAAATAAATTTATTTACTCAAATAAACAAAAATTAAGAACATAAATTATTAAATTCTAATAATACAAAAAAAAAAAAATTAAATTATTCATAAATATGGTACTGACAAAACAATGGAAACTTAGGTATTATTATTGGGTATCCTATGTTTTTAAGTACTGCTTCACAACGACGATGCATTGAACCAATTAAAGAGTCAATAGTCTCTTTTGAAATATTTTGCTATTTCCTTATAACCGCAGCCGATAAATCTTCCTTTCTGGTGCAATTTTGAGTCCGTATTTTGCGATCTACTATTTCCCATAGATTTTCTATAGGATTGAGATCTGGTGTTTGGTCCACTTCAAAATACGTACCTCATTGGATTGTAACCACTCGGTTACAACCCTAGAGGTGTGTTTGGGTTCATTATCGTGTTGGAATCTTCAAACTAGCGGCATATTTTCCTCAGCGTATACATTACACCGTTTAAATTTGTTCTGTATGCTATACTAGTCATAGTATCTTTTATAATATGAATTGGACCCATACCTTGGCCTGAGA
>MINK01172687.1:0-20815 GCA_001735545.1 Phormia regina
AAAAAAAAAAAAAAAAAAAAAAAAAAAAAAAAAAACCAAAAAAAAAAAAAAAAAGAAAAACAAAACAAAACCAATTTAAATACTTGAACAGTTGAAGTGAGATTATAATGAATGTTTTGTTATAAAAAAACAATAATATCTATTGCTTTGTTCCCATACTCGTCAGATGCTCAGTTTATTTTAGTATAAATTTTAAGCATATCAAACAACAAATACATTTTAAACCTGCATATCATCAGACTAGTACAGGAACAAAGCAAATATAGTCAGTATAATAAATGAAAAAAACAAAAAGAAAATACAATAAATACATAAAGAAAAGAAAATAAAATAATAACTTACCTTAAACTTAAATCTGGCGAAGCACAACGTATAGCTACACTGGGTATTTGTGGTACCAAACGCATAGCCATGACAACTTGATTACGCCATAAACGTAAATAGAAATCCTTTTGACTTTCGGTTGGCACTTTCTTGGTAGGTGCCGATGAACGCAACAATGATGCTCGATTATCACTTACGGGTCTATTGTTTAATAATAGTAAATCAATTTACATTTAATTAATTTAAAAGGATAATACAAATAATAGTAAAAAAAACTAAAAGAAAGAATATGAGTATGAGAAAATACTTACGTAGGATCTATGACACTGTATAGTGTTGTTACTCTAGCGTAACAAATTGGCCATGCTTGAGCAACAGCTGAAGGACATTTCTGTAAAATGCGGTCTCTTTCGAGAAAACCAAACAAACATGCTGACCATGGATCAAATTGTTGTTGGGGTGTTGTACTTGTTTGCGATAGATTCAGGGTGGAGGTAGAAGATTTTGAATTGTCTATGAAATGAAAAAAAATAATGATAAAAATAAATATTATTGTGTAAAAAGACGATGCCACAAATGTTTGTTTATTTGTTTTCCGGGTTGTTTGTTTTTATTTGATACTTACCATCTGTAAGGCCACCCAACCATACACCACTCGAACGTTCTGCTATCCATTGTAAATCGATTTGTGTAGCATTTAAAATTGCTGTCTTTTCAGTCTGCGGCAAATGTGGTAAACATTTTTCCAAGACCTGTTGATTAAATAACACGTAGATATGTAAGATATTAAAAATATTTACAATAAAGAAAAAAACAAAAACAATGATCTGGTATTGTAAGGGAGCACATGTATTTTCTACTTCACGTATTGCTTTTTTATAAAAAAAATATATATATATTTTAAGATTTTTATATATTCTTAAAAAAGAACTGGATGGGATTTGATTACGGATGACGATGATGTGATGATACGGGTTTAACGAGATATTCTGTTATAGGAAAGTCAGCTGTTGGACCAGCTATCAGGAACGAATGATCTTCCTGATTATTCGACCGATGCCCTCGCTGGGACCGGTGCCTCGGAAAAACTCGGTGATCTTACCCTTGGCTCTGAAGATGAGCTTGAGATCACTATAATATTAACTTTGGTTCGACAAGATGCTGTAATGCTTAATGCGACAACTGTTGATAATTGCCAAACCAAAGATGAGAAAGTGCAAAGTGGAGCAAGAGCAAAGATAAGTACCTTTCCAAGAAGCATAGAAGGAACATCAAAAGATTCGAACGAATCTACAGACCAGTATGTGACTCCTTGGGAATGTCTTATCCAGAACAATCAGATGTGGATGCAGACTATGCTCCAGAGGTGTCCCGTGAAGGCACAGGAGGAAAGTCTACATGCTCATCGATCCCAGCCGGAGCTAGTAGGGACGGTAGAGGTGAACCTGCAAACCTTATGGAACAGCGGGTCACAGCAGGCAAACCAAAATCTACCAAAGTCAAGGCAAATCTTGCAAACCACAAAAGCTTATCAGGGGTGCTAGGACTCTAATGCACATTCTATGTGAGAAAGCTCAGATGAAAAATATTGCGTTCGTATTAGTAAAGTTTAAAGAATCCTGATTAAAAAAAGTTTGGTTTCTGTGTAAAATTTACATTAGAACTCATTTACTTTGGGGGGTTTTTCATTGGAAAAAATCTGTGCAACTTTTACGCTTGTAGGCAAAAGGTGTAGAGAAGCAAGCGGGGTAAAAAAAGTCTCAGTTAAAAGTTATGTTTAATAAAAATTTTGTTTAAGCGCTTTATTTTCGTTAAGAAAAACAATTGTATGTCTTGCACAAAAAGCTCAATTTGTTGGCTTAAAAACTAAGTAAAGAATTTTCTTCCTAAAGAAAGCTATAAACCGTATTTGTTCGTAAGCATATATATAGCCAAGGTATACACACTAAATCATTTGATTTCTTTTATATAACATTTTAGACTTTAAGAAATCTCAAAATATCTGTAAACAGAATGCAACTTAGAAAGCTTTAGAATGTTTAAGCGTTTTCAATAATAGTCTCGGAGACATCAAGAAAATATAAACTTTATAGGCGATAGGCACGCCTGATCACTGACTCGTGTAGATGACGCTTCGGATGCTGGAAGATCTTTTACTTGTTCCTGAGCGTGAACTGAAATCATAGTGATTTCGTGTTCCCCATCAGAACCAAGGGAGAGATCTTCAAGTTTCTTCGTGGCGCCCGTCTTCACGAGATAGTCCTTAGGCGAACCCAAGAGGTCATCGTCCGTTTCGGCCAGTTCACTCAATAACTGTCCCTACGAGCAGTTATGTCGCTGTGAACTCCTAAGAGGTCAGTGTCAGTGTCCAAACTCCTACTGAAATTGCCCTATCCTTCTCCACATTCTTAATTTCTTCTTTTTTCGTACTAATTTTGGTCCCACGAGAATGTGCGTTCTAAGTGAACCGTCTCGCGCAGTAACGGCATATGCGGACTAGGCTTAAAAAGCTACAACCAACTCCTGCCATGGGCGTTAGCGATTAGTTTATTTAGGCACTAACTAATCATGCAGATCCTCGGCACTGCTACCACTCACCATGATCTTAAAAGTGCACTTGATTTATTTGGACCACGAGTACTTGCATGAGTTACTAGGTTTAGATGTAATGTGTAGGATCCGATTATAGTCAAGTGGTAAATAATCTCCAGATCACTGACTACAATTGGATCAAAAAACATCCGAACACCCCTATCCGCCACGTGGGGACGCGTCCGATGAGGGCAAATCAAGTAAAAGACTCCCGGTAAGAAATATGACAAAAAATACAGTTCAGACACCTCATTAATGTAGAAAGTTTTAGGTGTTCGGCCAAAATTTTGTCGAAAACCGAATATTATCGGAAGCAGATAATCCGAAAGTGAAACCGACTATTCGTTCACATTCTACCAATAAGTATAAAATCCACCGTTGTCATTATGTTTTTCGGATTGATATCCCTAATCAGAAATATTAACTAATTTAGGACGTCTTACCTGTGGGCAACATTTGTCAATGACATCCAATAATGGTGGTTCAGTTTCTGGTATACCCAAAGCCTTCATTAGATTCTTTACCTCTTTTAATATCATTGCCGCCAATTTTCGTAAATATGGACGATAATTACACAGTAACACTAAAGCATAGCCTTCAACAAAATGCAGTGTTGTTGCTAAGGGTATTTCATTTTTCTTTCCAGCATCGGCCATATTTATAACGGTGGTCTGTGTTATGCTCGACATACCACTTGACGTAATACTCGAAGTGGCACTTGAATTGGTAGTAATACTCTTGACATTGCTAGCACTGGACAATTGGCTGGTAGCGGTATCTTTACCAGCAACACCACCTCCAACACCTGCACCTGGTTGTAAAACATTTTGTGTATTTGTGGCACCAGCGTTTGTTGATGTAGCAATTGTAGTAGAAGTGGGAGTTTTCAAGGTGTTGTTACCGGAATTACCATTACCGTTGACATTGATGGCACAGCGCCATATGTTAAGGAATACAAACAACATACGTGTACAATTTTCCAACAATTGCGGATAAGTGTCGGTGACATCGCGCACCAGAAATTGAGTATAACCGTGCACGACATCCTGACGCCAATCCGGAAAATCTATAACCAATGTTTGCAATGACTGATGTGTAAGCATGCGTAATTCTTCATCCATGTGAACGGTTAGACGTGATAGAAGATCCACCAGTTCCTGTGGAGTCATTGTATCAGGTATTAAACGTGGCACAGCTGCCACACAAGTACGAAAGAGATCAATACGTGGTTTACGTTCACCCGAAAGCATTTCATCGGGTTCTTTATTTTGATTCTGTGTATTTGTCATCATTAGTGGCCGTCCATAGTGGACATCTAAGGCTCTTAATATATCCACAAAGACACGACGTACATGGGGAAAATACGTGGACATGCCAATGCTACGGGCTGTATCATCTGTAAGCATTTTATTGATGTAGGTCTTTTTCACTCGCAATGTATTGCCCGAAGGCAAAACTGGTACCGTGCGAGGCATAGGTGGTTCACCATCCTTTTGTTGCAAAGAATCAGCCACTACTAAAAAGGCTCTCAAACCAATACTCATGCGCTCAGGATTTAAAATTAACTAAAATAGAAAATAAAGTCATTAATTATTAAATTCAATTTTAGTAGAATATCATTTACCCCTCCTTACCTTTATTGATCTGCCCACACACAATAGATCGTAAACAATTTCTCTCATGGCAAAATCCAAACGTTCCTGCGCTATAAATTGTATAATTTTCACAAATATATTCAAAGGAGTATCACGCGGTATGACACCTTTGGAGCCTCTATAATTGCAAAGTAAAGAAATTTTAAGAAATTAACTTTCGGAAAACTTTAGATATACTCACTTTGGAAACAACGAATTCACTATACTTTGTAAACGTGAATGTGTAGCAGAATTCGATTCACATTTTATGCGTATCATATAGACCCACAGCAAACGATACAAAGACTCCAACGCTACACGACTCATTTTGGAATCACGATTTTTTAAGTTACTCAAACACATGGCCAAGAAATAATGCCAATTCGAGAGGAAAAATGTTTTCTGTGATACACACAAAAGACATGTAACTAAAGGAAATAAGGCCAGGCGATGTTTCGATTTAGTGGAGGCATCTAAAGTCTGCATGTAAAGTAATTCAACGAAATTCTTAACACAAGGAACATTAACTTCATTTTTAACAGCCTGCAAGAAAAAATAATAAAGAGAAAATAAGTTACAAAATAAATTTGAAAGTAAATTTAATGTTTCCAACGGCAGATTGTATATTTGTTTCCAATTTATATTCTGTCTTATGACGCCAATTAGCACTGATGAGTACTGCAACAAAGCTATTATTTATTCAGAAATTGTGAACTCTAGCTTTGAAGGAATAATGAAACGTAATGAGTACAACGTGAAATAATGATATGGTAGTCTGGATTCCAGTTGATCTGGAAAGGAATGAACTAAACGCGGATATAAAATTATACGCCATTGGCTATTGGCATTATATACTTTTGAAGCTATTCACATCATATGTTTCGGTTCATTTAAAAACCCCAAAAGATCGAATCTCTTCCAGTAAAATCCTCCGCACCTATACAGATATAGAAATTTGAATGCCATGCAAATATAGCGTTCTACAGGATAAAATCATGGTCATGAATAATGTGACTAAATTGAATGAGATATTGTAAGATATACGGTAGAAATGTGAATGTTATATTCGACTCGGTCGAATCCATCAAGTTTTTAAAATTTTACATTATATGGAAGGTGGGCTGTAAAGTGGTCGGACCAAGCCTATTTTTGGTTTCCAAGTTCATATCGACCTCCAAACTATACGTACAAAATTTCATTATCGTACATACTTTTATTTGATAGATATCGACAGTAAAGTATAAAATAAAGATACAACAGACACCCTGTCTTTCTAATATTCAATCCATACTGGAGGTGGGCGGTAAATTGGGAGGAACACACCCAAGTTTACATCGGACTTTGAATTATGTGTACAAAATTTCCTTCACATTTAGCATTATATAGGTGGTGGGTGGTAAAGTGGACGGACCACGCCCGTTTTTGGCTTCGAAGTTTAAATTGACCCTCGAACTATCTACCACAAAATTTTGTTTTGTTTAAGAGATCAACAGAAAACTATGAAATAAAGCTTCAAAGAACACCTTGTGTTCCTAGTGCTTTCTCTATATGAGAGATAACGGTAAAGTGGGCAGACCATGGTCATCTCTTCCAAAATTTCTATTGACCCTCGAACTATCTGTACAAAAATTCGGTGACGTACATGCTTATTTCTACGATATATCAGCAAAAAAAACTTTGAAACGAAACTACAATGAACACTCTGTGTTTCTATTATTTTGCTCACATGGCAGGTGGGCGAGTAAATTGGGAGGACCATGCAAATTTTTTGTTTTTGAGGTCATATTTGCTTTTATGCTATTTGTAAAAAAAATGGTTAACTTTTTTCTCTATATTGGAGGTAGGCGGTGAAGTGCGAGGACCACGCCCATTTTCCGTTTTCGAGTTTATATTGACCCTCAAATCTTGCGTACAAAATTTCGTTGTCCTACATGGTTTTTTTCAGAGATATCAGCAAAAAACTTATTTAGCAGCACAGAGTGCTTCTAATATTTTGCCCATATCTTTGTTGTTTACTTACAGATTTTGCTCTATCCTGCTTCCAACAGACGGACGGACATGGCTATAACGACTCAGAATCGAAACACAACCCAGAATATATATACTTTATGGAGTCTTAAACGATTATTTCGACATGTTACACACGGAATGACAAAATCAATATACCCCCCATCTTTTTGATGGTGGGAATAAAAATAGTGAATCAGTTATAAAGTCATTCTATTTTCAACATGTAATCTAGCCTATGAAAGTCAGGCATTACCGTGTGAGATATTGTAATATTCGGACATTGTACTTACAATGTACATACTTAAGTACAGGGACACGGCGAAATCAAGAGCATTGCTTAAATATTAATCGTCATCAGCATCGACCTAGATTCTGTGATATCCCTCTAAGCGAATTGACGGAATCATATACAATTTAGTAAACATGGATGGGAAAATGAACCCAGATGCCTGACTTACATGTAATAAACTTTTTCAGAAGTGGACACAACGAAAAACCCGGGAAAGAATCCTATCCCATCTTTTCAGTCAATGTTCTAAATTTGAGCATCTTCTTTAGCGCTTCTTAGTACAGAATTAGGAATTATTGGCGCGCTTTTGTAAAAGATCTCAGATAATTTAAATTAAATCAAATGGTCAACACGCATCAGTTGTCCTCAAGCAATGGAATTTTTCTTTCATCTTTCCATATTTTATTTCCCCAAACTTCACTCCTTTTTCTCTTTTTTATGGGTGTCATAAAGGTCCCATTTGAGGCGAATTCCAGCTTTTGAACTATATACATTTTCCCGCTATTGATATGTTTCTGTGATATGAATAAAGATTATTGATATACAGAAAATTTATATCAAAACTTTGAGGATCTACGAACTTCTTCGCTATTTCAATTAGCTACAACTAGTATTTGTTTGGATATTTATTTTATGTGCGGTATTTGCTTAGACGCACAATGGAATCAATTTCGTTTTTTTGTGGATAAACTCTCTATCAAAAAAATTACAATTTATTTTGAAAACAATTTCTTTATAATAGAAAATAATTTTCAATCCTAAACTTTCAAACAACAAAAGCAAATGTAACTGAGTAATCTAAATAAAACATTTAATTATAATTAATATTTGTTAAACTTACCGCAGCGACGGGTACTAGAATTTCTACAAATAAACCCGCCAAAGCATGTTTTATATCTTTGTCTTTTAACTCTAAAAAATACTGGCCACATTCATGCATGAATTGAAATGATGCCTCAAATTCTTCTATGGGTACCATCTGGAAAATTAAATGAAAATATAATTATTAGCAAATATAATTTAAATGTTAATTTCTTTGTGTTTTTTTGTCAACTCACCTTAACTCTAAAGAATTTCATGCCCATAAGCAAACTAATAATGCTTTGTGTTGTATGCGGTGATGGTTCTTTGGCGCGTAACTCTTTCAGTTCACTCATAAAACGCTTACGCACTGAACTAAAACGTGACTGAGCCAAAACACCAATGACTTCAGCATATAAATCGGCTATCATGTGTATATTATGGGCATTTGGATTATTTTGCAAACCCTCTTTGTATTTGAAATGTTTAAAAGCTAAATTTTCAATACTTCTAACCAAATCCTCATGTCCGGGATGAAAGGGTAGCTGCTTCAGAATTTCAATGAGAGCCAGGCAAAAAATGAACTCCACAGCAGCTTCGCGACGTTGTAATTGAAATTCAATATCTTGTGAATTAAGGGGTTTTGTGAGATTAACTACAGACTTTTCCATACGTTTGAGATCATTTTTTATTTCAGCATCTGATAATTGCCGTTTATGCCATGCAAGTAGGGTATGTAGAAGCGAGGGTAAACAATGTTCGGCTACACTGCCCAGTGCCGAGAGTAACTGATCAAATTGTTGATCTTCACCACGTTGCAATAATTTTGAAAGGGGCTTGTCTACACTCTCCAACATTACCAATTCGATTTTCTTTTCTGCCTGCAGTGTAAAATCTGTAAAAAGATTTCGCATAACAATTTCTCCTGGTCTTAAGGAATTGGCATCATTTGATTCCAATTGATTGGTATTAGCACTAGTTGAATTAGCCATTGTGGTGCCAGAGGTGCCAATTGGATTTGTATAGGGTATAACATTGATTATAGAAGACCGTGAATTTGTACCCCAGGGCAAAAGCGATTGACGTTGGGGTATCATTATGGGATTATAAATACGATTAGCACCGTTTTGTGTGCTGGCCACAGATGCAGTGGATGCAGCTGTTATACCCTGATTGTTGCTTATAATTTGTTGATTCTGTTGATTGGTTAAGATAGGAGAGCCGGTACTACTAACTACACCAACTCCTCCTCCACCACCACCTACACCTCCTCCACCGCCACCACCAGTATCTAGAGTGTTGGCACCTGTAGCCACTAACTGCGATTCATTTAAGGTGCTACTTTCTATATTATTGAAATTTTGTGGCAAAGGACTTTCTTCATTTATTAAGGTATTTCTTTCACTAATATTCTCAACAACAGCAGAAGCAGAGTCACCAACTGCTGTTCCAACACTCTGGGCTATATTTGTATTACGTGTAGTTTTGGGCGTAGACTGTTGCTGATATTCATTGGAATTTGTGGAATGACGCTGTGGAGGCGTCAAACAAATTTCGTTGTTATCAGGTGCTGGATTATTTGTGGTTGGATTAGTGGCTACGGGGTTTACGTTTGAAGCTACCGTCTGTTGTTGTTGTGTTTCTTCATATCCTACAATGGGACTTGTAGTTGTCGGTGAATTTGGAGCATTTCTTGTTGTAGGACTACTTAAGGTAGTTGTTGTATTTATATTTTCATTTTGGTTTGGATTTGAACCTGTTAATTAAGAGAATATTTGAAATTAGTTAAAAGTAATAGAATACAATAGGTACAAGAAAAGCATTAACATAGCAGCAGTGTATACATATAAAAGCCAAGTTAATCGAAATACACTCACAACAATGGTGATTTAATTAAAATGTAAATAATAAATGAAATCAAATAATCTTTTAAAGGTGAAAAGTCGACTTTAGTATTACTTTTTTAGTCTTACTTTTACTTTATATCCCGATATTTGTGTGACACTTTTAAAACTTCTGAGTCCAAAAATATGCGGGTTTAAAATTGAACACAGAAATTATTTTAAAATTGAAAACAAGGTCCAACACCCAACAGGACTATTTAAAGACCCTGAAGAATTTGACATATTTTAAATCAAAATTTAGATTTTAACCGAAATTTACTAAAATCCCATAGACTTGTGTTAGGAAGAATTGCAACAAGAGGCACACCATTGCTACGGAATCTCTATATTAATAATCTATTTAAATCTTTTGAAATGACCTACTGCAAATCTCTTGCATATCGAGATAACAAGAGCACAAAACTCAACTCGGAGGTACCTACTGTAATTCGCTTTAAGTCTACTAGTGAAATGTTTCCAGAGCCATGGACTGGGATTACAAATGTTAAGATATAATATATAAAAACCTGAAATTTATTATTCTCAATATTAAGAGTGCATAAGTGTCGCTATCTTATGAAGCTAAATGTTTGGGAATTACTTTGGATAGTAAATTAAACTGGAATCTGAATATTGCAAGAATCACAAAAGCAGCTCAACTAAAATATGAGCTGAATCCATAACGTAATTAGAAAGAGCTCGCACATCTACAAAAAACACCAATGCGTGAACAGAAAATGAGGGAATGAAGGAGAGGAGTTGTAAAATACTTTCGAAAACAGTTTTACGTAGAAATACAAATCCAATTTAACAGTTCCGTAAGGTATAACAATAAAAAAAAATATAAAACAGGTGTTCTTACGGTACACTTTTTAATTATGCAAATGTGTGATCAAATTATGGCCATAGATACAGTCGCACAATGGATACAGAGGTCATATGGTCTCTGTCAAGTGACCATATCCAATATTGCCCCTGAATCTCTGCAGATAATTGAGTGACAATCGTGGGTAACTAGGAAATGAGGACGCTCTATTACTGAGCTAATGACCGTCAAATTTTATCTTGATGCTATAGTAAGATGGACCATAAAACCCTCTTGTGTAGAAACCTGGAAAATCTGCCATATGATAGAGACCCAATCGAGCGAACCCAATTTTAAAACGTGGGAAAATACCGAGTGAGGGATCATCATACAGGCCGATATCCCTCCTATCACCAGTAGCGAAAACACTCAAAGCTCTCCTCCTCCCCCAGCTGACCCGCCAACTACCAGCAGCTCATCACCAGCATGGATTCCGGAAAATGAACAGCACCACCACAGCATTAACCGCCATCACCACTCGGACTTCACAGGGCTTAAACCACCAGAGGCCTTGTGAAAGAACAATCCAAGTAGCGCTTGACTTGTCAAAGGCATTTGACACTGTTAGCCATGCTACACTCTTCCAGGACATCCTGCCGTCCACAATGACCAACAACATGAAGAGTTGGATTGTGAACTATCTGAGTGGTCGTCAGTCGTTCGTGGAGTTTAGAGACAAGATATCAAAACACCGTAGAGTTAAGCAGGGAGAACCACAAGGCGGAGTCTTGTCACCATTCCTATTTAACTTCTACCTCTCTAAACTCCCTACACTTCCTCAAGGAGTAGAGGTGATTACATATGCGGACGACTGCACAATAATGGCGACGGGCCATGACTTATGCGATACGGTGAATGGTTATCTCAACCAAATCCATAATTTCTTCACTACGCGTAAGTCTTCAGGAACACTCTTCACCACCTGGACCAAGGAGGTAAAACTAGAGCTTGGCATCTTTGTCGATGGAGTTCAAATTCCAACAGTGAACCACCCAAAAATCCTTGGGGGTCACCTTTGACATCCTCTTTACCTCCTCAGCTCATGCTACTGCAATCTCGCACAAACTGCTAAGTAGAAACAAGTTCCTCAAAGCGCTATCCGGCAGTACTTGGCGTATGGACAAAGAAACTTTGTTAGGTACATACAAAACGATTGGCCGGTCAGTAGTTAATTATGCTGCTCCAGTGTGGTCTCCTTCGTTGAGTGATACCCAGTGGAAAAATCTACAAAGCTGTCATAATTCAGCCTTATGGACCGTCACAGGCAGCCTACAAATAACGTCCCCACACCATCCACATGAGGAAACGGAGGTACTACCAGTCAAGGAACATAAGGTAATGTTAACGGAGGGGACATCCAAATTTCAACATCACACAATAGGATTCCCCACGAGGCAAGTCAGACATCACCTTCGTAAGTGCAAGTAGAACATACTAAGATATGTTCAGGACCCATTGGACCGCAACTCGTACTTGACAGCTTCGAACGACATTCACAGAGACGCCATCGATTACGCTGTTGCAAGTTAACTGAGGTCGGAATAGAGCAACAGGCTCAATGACTACTGGTCTTGCGTAGACCATCCCGTCCCCAACTTATGCCCAGCATGTGGTGAGGGCCCACATGACACTCACCACATTTTCAACTGTCCTGCGAACCCTACTTCTCTGTGTCCAACGGATTTATGGACACAACCAGTGGACAATTCCTCGGACTTGACCTCGATGCAGAACCCCCTGACTGAAAATTGTTAAGATGTTCTATGATGTTCTGCTACAACAACAACAAATATTTGGTCTAAAAAGAATAAAAGATCATTTTTGTCTCTCTAATATTAAACTACTCAATACGAACTCATGTGTAGGGGCCACGAAATGGTTCGAGGAACCAAATGGTACGAAAGTTTAGATATTGATTCAGCGGGAACTATTGTGATAACACAAAGGTAGCTCACTAAAGCGACAGCCTATATATTGACATATCAATTAATTCCCATTATTTTTAATACATTTTTTGTTACTTTGAAATAAATGAAGAGTACAGGATATAGGAAAATTTGCTACATCCTAAAAATAAGCTACGGGCCTCCATTTAAGAAGCCTTGGCGTATATATTATAGATTCTAAATACCCATTATTTTTTTATGAACAGCTCCTGATAGCCCTGCAATAAGATAAGAATAGACAAACTATTGTCTACTTCTAAGATCTTGTGACATACTAATCATTTTTCAATTTAAACAATTTCTATAGAATTAATACAGGTTTCTTTTTTCTAAACAAAGAATAAAAAATAAGAATAAAGTAAATAAAATTTAATAGTATTTTAGATTGATGAATGATTAATAAAGCTTTAATATTTTAACAAAATATCAGACATTTATGTATTTACTTGATAACTAATGAATTAATGATGAAATTTCTTTAAAATCTTAGCAAATACAAAATCTTTAAATAATAAACTTTCTTTCTTCTAAATAATTACCAAAAATCTAGCCAAAAATTTATATATTTAAAAAAAAACAATAAGATTTAATAAAATACCTCCATTAGAAAATAATTGCAAAAGATCGTAAAACGAATGTGTCGTTTCAGAGCGTGACATGTCATTTACTAAACGTCAAATTTATTGAACTTTTAACATAATATTAAAAAAAGAAAGAAATTTAAAAGTTTAATTAAAAATATATAGAGACATAAAAAACATATATTTAAATGATTTTATTAAGATAAGAAAAGAAATATAATAAATACATATTAAGTAAATAAGTAATAAACAAATTTAATTATTTAGAACAATATAAAACCATTGTTGCCATAAATAGATTTCATTTAAAGTAAATAATATATCGTGATCACCCATGAAATGTCTATTGTACAAAAATCAATTTGGATGAAAATTGAAAGTCATGATAAAATATATGAAAGATTTAAATGTATTTGTTTGTGTGTGAGTGTGTTTAATAAATAATGATAAATTATATAGAAAATATATGAATTTTTTGATAGATAAAAATGTTGATATTTTTATATGAATTTCTTTGTATTTTTTTATCTATTAGAATGTAGGAAGTTTTTTATCTTTATTGAACTCCGATTTGCAAATACAAAAAATACAACTTTTTCTAAGTTATCAATCAAATAGTAAAATTCATACATAAAATATTAAAACATAGCACAGTAGTTTTATAGGCCTATTTTTTGGAAATAATTCTCTATTCTCTATTAATTAGAATTCCATCCATTAGAATTCCGGTATGTCAGTGCACTGAAAAAGTTATTTTTGATGAATGCGATACATTAAATAAAATTCATTAATTTTTTCCAAGACTTTATTAAATTAATGTACAAATTCATAGATCCAATGAAAAAATTCTTTAAAATTTAATGAAAAAAATTAACGTTGCTATGAACATTACATTGAAACCAGTACTTAAATTTATTTCTTAATAAGTTAAATGAATTAGTTAATTGATTTAATGTATAAGTACATTGAATTGGTTTATTCAATGTACTAATACATTGTTTTAATTAAGATGAAGCATAACCCAATGAAAGAGTTATTGAATCAGTGAAATTTTGCATTAAATTAAATAAATAAATTAAAATAAAGGCTTCCTAACGGGAAATAAAGTAAACTAAAACAAAACAGTTTGTCTTTATATCTCAACAAGAAATTATGCGTTTTAAATGAAAGTCAAAAATTCAGTGTTGTGTTAAGAACGCAAAAATTATTTAAACAAAAAAATATAAAACATAAATAGAAATTAGGTTAGGCTAGAAAGGGTGGCGCATTCACGCCTACACCCAGAGGCCAAACGGTTCATTGTGATCCCTTTATGAAAGAGAGAGAGAGGGAAATAGCTATATGAAGATAAGTTAAAAATATAAGAGAAAAGGAAAGAAGAAAAGTGTGGAACCTATACCCAAACAATCAGTTGTGATTGTTCCTAAGCCACTTTATTCCCACTACAAACCCTATGAGGTTGACAAGACCTTTACCATTAACGTCACCTAGTTCTTGTAGTGTGTGGCTTCCAAAACACCTCAACCTAATTCGCTGAAGACCTAAACAGTGACAGAGTATGTGCTCCACTGTTTCTAGCTCCTCAACATCATCGCACGTTCTACAGAAATTTGATGTGCCAATGACCCACTTACTCATAATGTTCCCTATTGAAAAATGACCCGTAAACCATACCTATTATAACACTAAGACTACCACGACTCATGCCTAGAAGATGCTTTGAATCTGCAGGTTTTAAGCTAGGCCATAGCGCCCTAGAAACTTTGCAGTCCGATCTATTATTCCAGACTTGATTCGTGTTGTCCAGAGTCCATTCCCTTATGGCCCTAAGGAATGACCCAATTGGAATCCTAACAGATAACTCTATAAAAGACCTATCCAGCTCCGAGCCATTGCTAGCTAGCTCATCGGATATTTCGTTGCCATGAATGTAACAATGACCAGGAAATTTATTTTTATTCCTAGAAATTTATTTTCTTAGAAATAGTCGAGCAGCACAATTGATTACAGCAAATTAAATGAATTATTAATAACCAGGAACATGTTAGTATTATTATTTATTGGTTTCAAACAGTTTTTAAAATTATATATTTAATTTATATTTGTGAGATAAAATAATTAAGATGCAAGGCATATATATTATAAGCCGCAAATACTAGGGTTTCGCAAAATAATGTGACTTCAAAAACCAAGAGAATTATATTCGTAAATATATTAATAAAATTAAAAGACTTGAGGACAGACCTCAAGCTCAAAAAAGGTCGAAATAATAATCATATTATTAATATTTATATAAAATATTTTAATTTAAATCTTTATAAAATTATATTACAGACTGATCAAGATTTGGACGCTACAATTGATGATCATCATAATATTTTTGTGTTATATTTATGGCATCTATATTAAGAATATAATATTTAATTTTTGCTTATATTTAGCCAATATAGTATAATTAAATCATTTAATTTAAAATAAAAACCAAAAATACAGAACAATTATTTTCCATGTATTTTGTTTCATTTTGAGAAAATATGAATTTATTGAAATCTATGAATTGTTTACTGGAATAAATTATTTTATTTAATGAACATTTTCATTTAATTAATATTTTATCAATGAGTAATTTGATGTCAAAACGGACAGCAATCGGATTTAACATCTCCAATTTCAATGAAATTCGGTACTTTGAATTAACCATTGCAAGCGTTTCCGAACTATGAAATTTCAGAACCATGTTTCTTTCCGGTATGGAAATATGACGGTTTAAAAAACGAAAAAATATTAAGAATTTTACAAAAAAACGAATAAAATTATAGACCAGGTGGACATCTAAGAAATTTTAAAAACTTCAAATTTTTCTATCAAAACACGCTCTGTTAAATATTCTGACCATTGATTTTTATCCCAACGTTGTGTGGGATCTGAGGAACGGAGCGAACTTTAAAAAATGCTACGTCATTTAAGAAAAAATCGATAAAAATTAAGTTATTATACGACAGGGAAAAATTTCAACTTCCATTAGATATTTGATAGTTGTTTTACAGGGCTATTGTGATAACAAAACAAAAAGGTGATAGTTGTCACATTCATAAAAGTACATGATAATAACTAATGACTGACAATTGTCATTAATTCGAGAATAGTACTGTTAGTCACATTTTAGTCTATTTCCTTCTAAAATCTTTGATATTCTGGAACACCTTTGATCCACTTCGATTCTCATTTTAAAAAAGCCTAATATCTTTTTAATGGTCTTAATTTAGTACATTGACCTCTCTTGGTGTTTCTACATAAAAAAGCCATTTCAGAGCTTTTTTATGTAGAAACATGATTCCAAATGGGGCCAAAATATGTAGACACATTGTGCTCTATTATTAAACATTCTTTGTTGTATTTATCGATATTTAGAGAGCCCACAATCTTTACTGCCCACTTTATCCCTCACCTCCGATATAAGGTCAAATGTCCAAGAAATTTTGTAAAAATAGTTCAACGATCAATGTCAACTCCGAAAAAAAAATTGGGTGGGTTCAAAAAAAGTTAATAGTGGGTGGTATATATATTCGGGGAAACCAATTTAATTTTTCTTTACTAACTTTATATTTTTTGCCTAACAATTTTTTTCATAACTTTGAAATTATTAATTGCATCAAAAACAATTGTATACATCACAGAGACGCAAGAGGAGAGAATATAATACTATCAAATGGATTAGCTACAGAACGTGAAGCGGTGCTGAAATATGATACTGGTCCTAAACGTGCAGATGGGTAACCTAGACGATTCATTCTGGATCAATATATGGTCTTGTGATTACACACGATTTCGTGTGGTCCTCTCCTAAACCTAACCTATATATCATTTAAAGATATTGTGAGCTAACATTTTTGCAAAATTAGTTTAACAAAATCGTACAAGTTGTTTTTGAGTTATGATACTATAAGTGGAGAAATATCTCAAGAAACTGAAATTTTGTGAAAATGAGTGAATTCATTTAATTGCGAATACATAAGTTCAAAAAGTATCAAGAGACTTTTAAATTAATATCACATTTTGTTGCTATAACAGGTGGTTTTGTGACAAACTAATGAAACTGAACAATTATTGCATTTTTCGATATTTTATGGTTTTTTTCTTAACAAAAATATTGTCTATTTCACGTAAAAAAAATATATTTTTTGCTTAATTTTTTTATTATAACTCGGAAATTATTGAGGCGATTGAAAAACAATATATGACAATATATTGTCATATATTGTAAATATAAGTTTTTAATTTAATAATATCGGACTAACATTTTTTGAGTTATAATTAATTGGGTAGAGGAATGTCTAAAAAAAGTTATGATTTTACTTCAAAAATGTCTAAAAAAATTATAATTTTACTTCAAAAAGTTAAAAAAAAAAATAAACGTCTCCATAGAATTTAGAACTTTGACTATATTTGTACTACTGGAACCACAATACATCATAATTGTAAAATGTTTTTTAAGCCTTTTAAATTGTTTTTGCTTTTGTTGCCTGGTGTAATTCCTTGTTTTCATATTTATATTAACGAGAGTACACCTGGGGCGCTTCGCTGCCCATATAAATTTGAATTAAAATAAAAAATTTCAACTTGTAATCACAAAATTTATTTCATTACAACTTGTCCATTTTGTTTTTATAAAAAAGTAACAACAATGAGACAATGTTTTAATTAAGATAGTTGTTTATTCACCCAGTGGTAAAAAGAAGGGGTAAAGAGCCCTTCTAGAAGGCCTTTTTTATGTCCAGAAGACCTTCCCCCTGCATTCCATGTTNNAAAAAAGGCCTTCTGGGAGGCCTGCTCGGTAGAGGCCTCGCAAATTTTACCGCTGGGATCATGTGAGTTGTATTAGTATGTATATCTTTTAGTAGTAATTTTTAACGCTAATAACTTCTTAAATACTAAACGTATTTTAATAAATTCTATATTCTGCACATCTATGAGAAAATATCTTTATGGTGGTATATTCTATTATTCAAATCGATTTTTTTAGTAAATATGTTTGCCTATTAATTATATAGGTTTGTACCACGATATGTGGTACCTTCATCATGCTGAATAAAAGCAAACCTTATCAATTTACATTTGTTCATATCTAAACTAAATGAGAATTAATATATTAACAAACTACTTGACTGATACACGAATGTATTTCCAATAATTATTAAAAGCAAATAAAAATATTGACCTAATGGTTGTATAATTTACCAAATTTCGTTATAGAATTGACAAAATTTTAGATTTTTCTAATATATGATTTTATATAAAAATATTTAAATTATAATACTCGTATTATAATTGCAGTTATGAACCCAGTATTATTCAAATCAATGAAAAACATCTAAACAAAAATTGAAGAGTTGTAGTGATCATGTTGTAATCATGTTTTTTTTTCTGAATGCGTACATCTTTTTCATTATTCACTTTGATCAATCGCACAGTAAATTAACATGGTTGTCATTAAAAATTAATAATTGATATATTTTTCAAAGATAATAAGATCAAAAAATTTAAATATTCCTTCCGAAAATAGTTAGAACAGAACGTGTGTTAAGTTTTTATTTCAATCTCACTTCAATATATAATGAAAATTTGTTTTCAACATCAATTCCTTTAAACATACTTATTAAGTATTAAAATCAATTAAATCCTAATCTAGCGCTAGATTATATGTTCCTACTTGAAATATGCTGATAATAGGTAATTACCACTTATATTACGAACAGATTTCCTTTACATACCTATATATACAATTTTAGGCTTTGAAATCAAATTTTAAACATAATTTTCATTGAAACAAATACATCTTATTTACAATTTGTAAAAATCACCTAAACAATAATTAATTTTAAAATAACCTTCAATTATGTTATTTTATTACATCGAATCCATAATTATTTTGTTTAAAACAAATTCAATCAATTAAATAAAAAAAACAATAAACTTTTGACCATATGAGGAGCTTAATAACATTATAAAAAATATATATAATTATTTACTAGTTCATTATTTATTTATTTGTTTTATTTATTGATTAATTGTATTTGTTTGTAACCGCAGCCATAATTATATCTATGCTTTAAACCATCATGTTTTCAATTAATTGTTATCATATTATTATTGTATATTGTGACGTTTACAAATATTGATGACACATACTACCGTTTTAATTACGAATCAATTCGTAAACAAACAAAAAAAATGTATTTAAATATATTTATTTTTTGTAGGAGTATGTAGATACACACATACATGTGTATGTGCAGTTTATATAAACATTTAAAAATAATTATTCTGCGAACAATTTGAATAGTAATTTAATTTTTTATTTACTTTTATGTACATGGAATTTTAAATGATTATTTAGCACAGATTAGACATTAATTGCCAGCTGATAGGAGTATTTTAAACTATCAAAATTTTCTATATACTAGTGTGAGAAGAAATTTCAATTTCCTGGAAAAAAAATTATCCGTCATCTCGGGATATAACATTATCACTATATCATTACAAAGATAACAGCGAATATTTTCTATATAAGTTTATATACATATCTGCTCTATATAATAAATACACCTTATAGAATTATATTCAATTCTTCAGAAATACTTAGGTTATGTTGAAAAGGGAGGCGTCTCCACGCCTCCCACAGAGACCAAAATGGTCCATTGTGTTCCCTTCAAGAAATAGAAAAAGAGAATAGAACATAGATAAAGAAGAAAAGAGAGTAACCTTAGCAATCAGTTCAAATTGCCCCTAAGCCATCCTATTCCCATTACAAGCCCTATGAGATTTATAAGCCCTTTGCCAGTAACATCATCTCATCACCTTCGCCGCTGAAGTCCTACGTAATCACACTGCCTTTAGCTGCTGTACATCATCGCGGGACTATGTCCATTAAATCATCATGTTCCCTAATGAGAAATGACCCGTAAACATTCCTACCATGATTATCATAATAATACGACTCATACCCAGAAGGTGTTTCGAATCTGAAGTTTAAGACTAGGTCATAATGCTCTAAATATCCTGCAGTCAATTCTATCTTTCAGGCTAGATTCGTGTTGTTCAGAATCCACTTCCTTATGGTTCTAAAATAGGACCCTACCTAAAAAAAACATTTTTAATGAATGCAGTACATTAAATGACATACATTAATTTTTTTTCCAAGAATTTATTAAATTAATGTAAAAATTCATAGCTTAAATGAAAAAATTCATTAAAATTCAATGAAAAAATTAACTCTATTATGCGGATTACATTGAAACAAATACTTAAATTTATTCCTTAATAATATAAGTTAATTAGTTAATTGATTTAATGTATTAGAACAATGAATTCGTTTATTCAATGTAATAATACATTGTTTTAATTAAGAAGAAACATTACGCAATGAACAATATTATTGAATCAATGAAAAATTTCAATTAATTACCTTAAAATAAATACTTTATAACGGGGAATAAAGTAAACAAAAGCAAAACACTTTGATTTTATTTGTTGGCAAGAGAATTAATTCAATGTTATGAATGAAGAACTTGAACATTTAAAAAAAATAAATAAATAAGTTATACAGGGCAAATATAGCAACTCAACGGATTACACAAAATAGGAATTTGAAGATTTTCCTTCTTAACATGTTTTTAAAATAATATATTTAACCTATATTAGTGTAGATAAAACAAAATGTAACAAACGCGAATGTTATATTCGGCTCGGCCGAATCTATTATACCCACCATCAAGTTTTCCAAATTTTACATTATATGGAAGGTGGGTGGTAAAGTGGGCGGACCACGCGCGTTTCTGGCTTCGAAGTGTAAAGTTTATCTATCAAAATTTAGTTATCGTACATGCTTTT
>MINK01172688.1:0-24251 GCA_001735545.1 Phormia regina
CTTTGTTCCACTTTTGAAGTTGTGAAAATGTTCTCTTTTTGAAGAACTTCAACATTTTTGCTGGGATTCGAAATACATTTTTAAGTTAAGTAAAATAATGTGACAATAATAATATTATATTAGTATAAGTTGTAATTAGATTTTATGTAATAGGTTGTTTTTAAATGAATTTATAAATTATATTGATATTTTGTTCGGTGACGATTTGTAGATATTTTGAAGGTTTATTTGGACCAAAAATGTTAACTCTTGAGCTGTGGTAAGATGGGCAATCGTCTAGTATGTGTTTGGTAAGTTGCATATTACATGGGGAGCATACTGGCGGAGGAGATCTTTCTAGTAGGTGTTTATGTGTGAACAAATTGAAATAAAATTCGTGGTTATAAACAAAATATCAAAAGCTATTTCTCAAAAAACTTATAATAAAATTCAAAGTGCATGGAACATCATTTTAGAAGAGTTTAATCACATTTGAGTTGTTTATATGCAATTTAATACAATTTCAATTGTTTCAAAATTTTTTTGCCAACATTTTTTGCAATTTTTTTTTTTTCAAGTTTGAACTCATTTCCTCTTTTTTTTTAACACAAGATGGTCGCGCCAACGACAAAATTTCGCGTTAGGGTAGACCTTCAAAGTTAGTTACTTCGGATTCTTTATAAATTCGTTATAAAAAACATGCTTAATAAGCATATCTCTTTTAGTTAAAGAGATATCTTTTATAAAGTTTTTTAAAAAAATACGTTTTTTGAGATATTTTCCAAAAAGGAGATATTTTCTCACATTTACAATATTTTTGTTCCCAAATGCAAAATTTTTGTAATTGTTTCAAAGAAAAAAATTGCAAAATCCGACAATCACTGGGTAAAGGTTTCACTTCAACACTCCAAACTTTGTCCATTTCAATTTTTTTTTTCAATTTTCTTAAATTGAAAAATGTGAAAGCCGATATCAAGAAAAATGAAATACAAAAGGATTCGACTGTGCTGAATCTTAAATACCCCTTAACATCTTACCGACATATAATAAAACTTTCACCTTAACACATGCTTTCATATTTTCATTTAGTATGAATTTACATACTAACAAACTTCATCACTGCTGTTGCTACGAATTTGGTTTACTCAAAAAAAGGACATTTTTTAAAACTATTTATTAATATTTGCTTATGATATTAATGTTTTCTATCCCTATAAATACGAAACATCTTTAAAAACTCAAATGGAATATGATGCAGCTATTATTACAGTTTTTTATAGAATAATTTATTTGGACCATATATTATTTAAATTTCGATAAAACAGAACTTCTTACTTATCAATCGCTTTAAATAATATTACTTTTCACAAAATATCATTGAGAAGAAATCAAAATACATTTACAAAGCACAGGGTTGAAAACTTGGGTAGTTTGGAATATAATATTCCAAATCAATTGAAAAATATTGCAAAAAAATAGTGACACTAAAATATACGTTGGAATTTTTGTTACTGCATAATAGCTAGATATGGAATTTCAAAAATATTTTTATATATTTTATATATTTTATAAATATATTTTATATATAAGGCATAAATATGAACAATAATTGCACAAATTTATTTGTCCTTTTCTGTGCATCTTCGGACGTTATCGTTATTATATTAAAGGCGCATAGTTTTTTCCAGTGCAAAATAATAGTAGCAAAATATTAAATATTGGTAAATAGTACTATTTTTAAATTATTTTGGATACATTTGGCTATTAAGTAAATTATGCTTTTAAAAAATTTAAAATATGTGGTGGCAAATGCTCAATTCCAAGACTTTCAAAAGGTAAAATATAGCAATTTATGTAAAAATGTTGTGGATTCTTCTTTTACAATTACTGCAACTTGCAAAAAAATATAATCCGAACCAAGAAACAAGAAGTTGCAAGTCTACGTATACAAAGCGAATGTTGAACTCAAATTTTTTGCAACGCTCACTAAGATAAAATTGGACTTAGGACTGAAAGTTGAGTATTTTTTTCGTAAAAATATTTAAAATACTACAAAATTGTTTAAACGTAGATACAACCAAGTAAACAAACAAAAATATTAATAAAAAACTAAATTTTTCATTTTTAAATTGCATTTTGAAGAAATATCCTTATTATTCAATACCTTAAATTTCCTAATATATAACAACAATATTAAAGAACATTTACAGGGTCCAGGTGGAGTAATTTTCTTATTTTTCATTGAAAAATCCTACCAGTCGAAAGCAAAATAGCAAGTGACCGATTTTGACATTTTTGTTTGCATCGTTCGACATACAGACACCCAATTTTGTATGAAAACATGTTTTCGTTCGATCAATTGAATGGAATATACTCTTTTATTTAGAATTTTAATTAGGTTTTATTAATAATATGGATTATAATCTAACAATCGATTCTGTCCCACTGTTTAATCAATTTTATTTATAGCTCAATTCAAATATTTTAAATTCACTTGTACATTATTCTATTTTCAGATGAAAACAACTATAAGTTATTCGTACATCTTTATAAAGTTATTTCTAATGAAAAGAATATAATAAATCATATTCTAATTTAAACCGACCACAAAGACGTATAGCATCATAATGATAAGTGCATTGTTTTCACGACTCATAATGTAAGTATACAACACATTTTAAATATATTTTAATATTTATAGCACTACCCAGCAAAAAATTAGATGACGAAAAAAGGTTTTTTATCAGTTGAAGATCTGATTCAATTAGGTGTAGAATTCTTTTAATTGGAATGATTGCGATAACCACATGTTTCATGAATTGAAGACGACTTTTTACAAAGCTCATTTTATGATGTCCGAATATAATAAAAAATGTTTTGTAAAATCTTATTTTTAGTTTACGAAGAATCGTTTCAGTTTATTTTAGCTGGGTATATTACAAAAAAGCAAGTCGAACGAATTCGAATCAATTTGGGTTTCTGTATTTTCTGCGCTTTCGTTCGCATGGAGTTACGTCTTTTCAAAAGACGTCATATCAAAAGTACTACTAAATTGTTTTAACGTATATACAACAAAGTAAATAAACAAATAAAATTAAAATAATTNNATTTATGGATATCAGTCGAAAGCAAAATAGCAAGTGACTGATTTTGATATTTTTGTTCTTATCGTTTGAAATACAGAAACCCAATTTTATATGAAAACCTTACGTTTTCTTTCGACTTGTCGTTCGACTATTTGTTCGCATACAAGTGAAACCCAAATCAGGTTTCCTTCGCTTAGAAGGCGAAAGAAAGCTTTCGCTCGACATTGAGAAACAGGCAATAAATAATTTTTCAATGTTATGAAATATGACTGATCTACCATTTAAACTTAATAGAAAAATGAGGAGTATTATTTCAAATGTTTGATACGCTCCATATGCTCTAATTCTATTAAATAAAATCATATTTTTAATAAAATAAATAAATAAAATATATTTGTAAAACATTTAAATATAAAACCATAGACTGACTATAAAACTGTATATAAATTTGTCAAATATGTCACTATCAGGGTTGGGGATAATCATTACTATATGTAATCAACAGGGAAACCACATATGCAATTGCATATTTTTTCCTGGACATTGATAAAATATTTATCCGTTTCAGAACAACGGCATTGATTTCTTAATGGATATTTTTGCATAATTTAACCTTAAAGGCATATTTTTGCATTTGGTGTTTTTAGTGCATATTTGTAGCATATTTTGTTATTTTGCATGAAGTAAATGACAATTTAGAGTATATTTTGAAATTTTAAGAATATTTTTTATACCTCCTGAAAAGTTCTTTAAATTTGATTTTATAAAAATTAACTTTAATTGTAACAACAAGATATGATTGATATGATTGCTATTAATATTGAAAAAAAAATATTTTTTAATGAAAGCTTATCGACCATCAACCACAAAAATGTGCCGTAAATAAAACTTTACAGAGAAAGCTTTTTTGTGATTCTTTTCAAATGACACTTTCACGTCGATTAAATTTTAACTGATGATCTAAATTATTTTAAATTATAGATTTTTATCAAAACAGGAATTTCGAAAATGTTGTCGGTTACGATATTCTGGCGTTCTGGAATCGATATGGTAATTTGGATAATTTCTGCACTAATAATATTGTTTAAAGCTAGAAGGATAAGAAAATAGAAGATCAATTACGTTTTTATGAGAATAGAAAACAGGAAATTAAATTTCGATACGGTTGATCTATTAAAGTTTTGCCTTGTTTTATAACGTTGAATTATTAATAAACACTTTCTTTGTTTCAATAAAATAAAAATATTTTTGTTAAAAAAAATATAAAAAATGTTCTTTTTTTACGTGCATATTTTCGCGTTTTTAAAGCATATTTTTCGTTTTTTTACTGCATATTTAATGCGCATAAAAACCATTATTTTAGAGCATATTATGGTTTCCCTGGTTATAAGAAGGAAGTTTAAGGGAAATTGTCACTAATGGAAAGTTATGTACAATATGATATTTAATATTTGCAACATTCTTAGGTATTATATGCAAAGTATATAAGCATAAAAGTTTTATTTTATTAAAAATTATTTAAATTTTTGATTAACTCTATTTCGAACATTTTATTAAATTCTTTACAAACATTTATTAAATTCTTTTTATCAAAAATTTCCTAACAAAAACTTATTCATATCACATTTCTCTTTTCATTTAAATTAGGCCACAAATATTTGAAGATTATTTTTCATTTAAAATTGTGAGACGCTGCAAAATACATACAAAACGCAAAATGATGCTAAATAAAAAAAAAAATAGATTTTTTTGTTTGTAAAGAAAAACCATATACGTATTTTTTTATTGTTTAAAAGAAGCCGGAAAAAAGAGCAGAGGAGTCAAATAAAAATTAAAAACGAAAAAAAAATTCATAAATTGTGTCATATAATAAAATACACAACATTTGTATGTATGTATGTGCTAAACACATAAAAGGGAGGGGAAATTCATTACTATGCTCTTTAAACGATAAAATATTATATACAACAAAAATATGATAAGGTTTAGCTATAACTTCAAAATAGCTGAGATTATGTTATTTTTGGGTTTGAGCTTTGTCATAGATGATTCATAGGCTATTTTAATGCAACAACAAATTATTAATAATATTATAATGATATTCTCATCTATTGCTTTCTATAAAATAAATTAAAAATTTTAAATTATTAAATTAAAAATTATTTAGTAGACATTAAAAAATGTTTTTGTTTTTTAAAGAAATTATAGATTTTTTAAACTTAATGTTCATATTTTATTATATATTTGATCTATTAATGGATTTTTATATGAAGTAAAATCAGTAGTTAATTATTTCAAGTAACCATATGTCAGTATTTTTTCCACTTTGGATGGTAAACTTAAATTGAGTGTATTTATTTAGCCAGACAATGGTCAAGCAGTATTCTTTCTTGTTGGTTTAACAAAGCTTTTTATTATTGAATTTTAATTGTACATATACAAGTCTGTAAAGAATGATGGATGTTTGTGGTATGTTGATTTTTATTGTATAAAAAGATATTGTGTGTATTTACGTATATATTTTGGTTTTGGTTAAAAAAAAAAAAAAATTCCCAAAATTTTTTAAGATTCCAGGTTTCTTAGAAATTACAACGAGGTAATATACTAACATGAAGTTGTTTATGGCCCTGCAAAACGGATATCGGCAGATGATACTACGTGACCTTTGACACTTTAGTTGAAAAATTCATCTGTTGTTTGTCTAGATATGGAAATTGAAATAACCATAAATAATTTCTTTCAAAATATGCAGTTTGTTGAGAAAATAAATTAATTATTTGCCAGTATAAATATACCTCCATAACTCAGATCCATTTTATTTGATTTTTTCGCCATTAACAGTACTTTTATCGGTGTAATTAATAACGATGTAAAAATTTTTAAGTGCAATTAAATATTTTGGAATTTATAGAGCATTGAAAATTAAATTTTCCAAAGATCGCATTAAAAACAAATGTTTGTTATAAAAAAAAAGTTGGGTAAAAATGAGCAAAGCCGCTTTTAAACATACTACGAAGTCAAAAGTTGTTTCGCCCGGAAATGTATTTCCACAAAAAATATGTTTTGTTTTGCACATAAAATTACGAAATATTTAAAAAAGTCATGTTTATAAAAGTTTATACATTTTTTATTTTTATAAATGCGCCAGTACCTTTGCAATCGAATAAATAGTATAAGAAATGTTTATGATTAAGTAAGTTAGGGCGGTAAATGAGTACCTATTTATTTAAATCTTACAAGAGCAAGGCTAATCCTACTTTTATGATTTGTTTGCTTTATGTTTTCAATTTCAAAGAAAATAAATGACAGCAGCAACTTTAAACGCAATTGCATTTATGGTTTCAGTTACCATGCTCCAATAATTCTACTTTTTAATTTGAGAAGAAATAAAAAGGAAAATGATAATAATAAACATTTAATTGTCTTGCAAACTTAAACATGACGTGTAGAAGTGTTTACTGAATAAGCTATACTTTACTAAATGATTTTTAAAGGGTATTCAAGAAAAATATGTTATTTTAAATTATTCATAAATAACTGTGTCAAATTACCCCATTAAGGACCATTTTTACAACTTGCCTTGTTAATGTTCGTAATAGTAAAAGGTAACTTTAATTAAAGTGTGGTATAAAGTGAACTTTAAAACTTTTCGTTATTACAACTTCCTTGTAAATCAAAATTAACATTTTCAAAATTATGGCAATATCAAAGAAAATACCGCTTACTTTAGACAAATTACTTGTACATAGTGGCAACATTTCTTTTTTGTTTGCTTGTTTGTTTAAATATGTGGAAAATTTAGTATAAGTTGTTATTAAATTTAAGTAGAAATTATAATTACGTTCCTACCTTTGTTATAATAACATAATGTTTTAAAATAATCTTTTTTATTATTTAGTAGCTAAAGATATTGATTATATTTCTCTTAATAAACTTGTTAAGTTAATATTAGTTTTGTTTTAAAAATAGAAAGTTCTCTTTTAAAAGAATGTATTGGACGAAGGTAATTTGTTTAACAAAATTTAAAGCTTATTTGTAACAAGTTTAAACGATTTCCATTCCTTAAATGGTCAGTTTTGAGGCCTACTCATGTTATAATCTAAAACGTCAAGCTCTATAAACTAGGGACTGTGGGAAATATTTGAGACCATAAAAGGATTAAGTTTGGTAAATGTGGTGGGCTGCATTGTCAATGGTTTATATCCCAAATCATTTACTCCTGGACAAAATTGTGTCTCGTTATAAATATAAATCACAGTCACAAAGGTTTTATTATATGTCATAGTTCTGCCAAATTATTGTTTTCCATATGTTTCTTAAATATTACTTTTTAAAATTTAAATATTATATTTTTCTTGTATAAAATATGTAATTTGGCGCTTATTGAATTACATACTAAACAACTGTTATATTTTTTCTCCCTTAAATTAAAAGAATATGAACTTTAAAATTTAGTTGAAAAAGTGACATTAATTTATAAAAGATAAGATTATTGATTTTATTAGCGCCTAAAGAGTAGGAGTAGAAAAAGAAACAATTTCAATATTTATTATTATTATTTTTTTTCAAAAGTGAAATAATAAAATGTATATGATGAAAATAGTGAAAACTAAATAAAAAATGGAAACTTATAAACAGATTTAATAAGATAATATCTAATGAAACAAGAGACAATGACGTTGAATTTAACAAGAAAATACACTTGCACATTACAGGCAAATAAAGTTGCCACATTAAATTATTTATCTAATTTTTGACGATTTCAATGTATATAGAGGATTTTTTTCCTAATTTAATTATACTAAGAATTATGTTAATTGTTTATAGTGACTTATAGTTAAATATTTAAGGCCTAAGTCTAATTAAAAAGTAGTTCATGTCCTATGTATGTCAACTTTTAACACAATTCTAAAATTTAAACAAGTTTCCCACTTTAATCCGAGCTTTTCTTTAAAATAATGCAATTTTTGAATTTACAATATTTTAAATTATTAAACTAGTTACCAATATTTAAATTAAACAATTATTTCACTTTAAATAAATTGTATACAAATTATTTCTTGGAAAGTTATTTCGACTACTTTATACCAAATTTATCTGGCAACCATAAATACGGGTGAGTACATAAATGACAAGGAAAATAGTTAGGAGGGAGGAGAGACAAGTACTCATAAAGGGGGTTATTTAAAAGAATGCTAGTAGTTAAATGTGTTAAAGTGAGTCAGCAATGTGGTCTTTGTAATAAATAATGATTAATACCTAAAATAATACTTTTTGTTAAAATAATTAAGTTATTTTAAATTAATTTGTGTTTTTACACAATTTTCTTTTTATAAACACAGTTTTTTTACAAGACTTATTTGCTTGCGTAGCTTGAACTAAAAAACTAAACACAGACGACGCCGCCACCTAAATTTAATTGATACTTTTTTTAAGCACTTTAAAGCAATTTATAATTACTTTATGAAGTATTTAACTTTACCGTTTATATTAACAATTCTACGTCTTAAAACTAAAAATAATTGTAATTTTCTATTAATTTAAAGTAAATTTTTCACTTTTTTTGCCAACAGCACCACCCTACGTCACACGAATACGAAAAAAGAAACTTTACTTAACAGTGTGGTGAAAAAAAAAAAATTAGTAAAACGGAGATTTAAAAAAGTTTTATGACAATACACCAACAACAACAATATTGCTAAAGAAAAATTTTAATTCACCACAATTATGATGACGGCGACGTAATTTTTTCACTTTTGTTAGAGTTTATTTCTTGCACAAAATTCTCTAATAAAAAGAAAATTTACTATCAAATTTGCACTCGTTTTCTTAAACTCAAAAAACATTAGAAATTATTTATAGTTTTTGTTATTAAAAAAAAAAGCACTCAGAAAGTGATATTAAATCGTTTATACAAGGAACGGCTCTATGAATTTAGATTTTTATGCATATACACTGGTTTAATATTAAGTTATATGTCTTTACTTATTATTTATATTTATTAAATAAATTATTACATTGTTTTCCTCAATTTTCACAATTTTTTCTCTAATATTAAGATTTTCTTTATGCTATCAGGGAACAATGGTGAGAATAAGTGACGACAACGAATATAAAGAAAAGACGAATAAAAAACGTATTAAAAATAGTGCTGCCATATCTGCTGTTACATTTAGACAATTTTATTTTTAATTTTCTTAAAAATGTATAAATTATAGGACTCATTATCAAAATGATACGTACGTAAAAGAAATCACAAAATGGCCATATAATTACTTGACATTTTAAGGTCTACCTAGTTATTTTCTATATAAAATTAACACAATAGCTTTCCGAATAATATGGCATTTTTATACATTTAATACAACACTGAATTGAAAAAAAATGCCCTTTTTCACCAAAGGAAAAAGAGAAAACAATAGTAACTCCACTGAAAAAAGGAAAGAGCATATCGTGAATTCACCACATGCCGTCAATGCTACACACAAAATAATCACAAATATTTTGCCATGTTTTCTTAAAATTTTACACTTTCTAACTTAATTATTAGCAGAAACAATATATTTTTATACTCACTAATAATTTAAATAAAATTTACACAAATTTGTGCAGAATAATCACGAAGAACTGCTAGAAAATAATTAAAAAACGGGAGAGCAATGATTTAACTTGTACAATGAAAAAATTAGCAAACCGACAATGATAAAAGAATATTAAAACACATTAAGTGCATCTTTCTGACAAAATACAAAGGAGAAAAAGAGGTGACTATATGTGACTAATTAAAAAATCAAAAGAAAAAGCTGCCACGTCGTACTTCAACAATAAATGCTAAACTGAAATAGCTATATTATACCCATTAGAGATGCCAGATTTTTTTAAATATACACCGGTTTGTTGTTGTTCAGTGGTGAATTTATAGGAAAAAAATAAATATGGCGTCTTTTAAAAATTCTTTTTGCTTCTATTCTTTTCTGTTATACAGGTTACACACACTCATACACTACTGAAAAAAATATGTTTTATCCAAAATCACCTTTTTTACGTTATCCACTTGTTGAATCACAACTTTGTAAAGGGAATGTAAGTATTTTGTTCGTTTTTTAAAGATTTTATCAACTTTTCTTGTTGTAAAAACAAGTTTTTATTGAATTTTCGCTTTTCTTTCTTTGGACGTGGAAAGTGTAATGTTTTCTTTCCGCAAAATGCAACACACCACGATATGACAAGTAAAATGTCACTACATACAAAAAATCCAAATAAATGTAAGTGCAAAAGAAATAAATAAATAATAACACAGAGTTGTGTTTGAAAGAAGTTAACGAAAACGTTAACGTGAATCGAACGTTTCATATTGTAAAAAATATATATATGTAGCAATAATTGCTTCTCGGCCTTAAGTGTATATGTAGCAATAGTTCAAAAATAAAAAACGTTTTCAGGTTTACCGGAAATATTAAAATTTAGATATAATTTGGAACAAATCAAAATTATCAGCACACTTGAAATTATATCTTTTTCCGCCTGCGGTCGATTTTAAAGACTTTTCCTCTGGGTACATCGGCTCCTCGGTGTTCGACTTAAGTTTCGCAATTTTTATATCAAATGTCAATTTTGTTCCAAAGTAATAAATTAATATGGTAGTTTTATCAAAAATCAACTGTTCTGATGATCTTGATTTTAGTCTATAGTTTTTTACGTTAATAGTTTTTTATATAAAATATAAACGTTTTTTATTTTGGCATTTTTTACATAACGTCAATTTTATTATTATGGTCCTTTTATATAACATTAAAGAGATGTTTTGAGAATTATATTGAAATTGAAAATATCTATAATTCCTAAACATATTACAAACAAAAATGTACTTTTGAATCAGTTTTAAAATTGTTTTAAAATCAATAGTTCCGGTGATCTCCATTTATGTCACATAGATAAATAAAATGCTAAATAGATTTTTTTTTAATTTTTTATATTTATTTTTTCCAGTTAAATTTATTGGAAAATCTTATACCATGGCTATGTCGCACTCCCACCACTACAACATATCGTGTAAATCTCTTAACATCTTCAGTGGAAGCATTTAAAAATGAAGTTGAAACTCTTTTAAAAAAACGTTACAAAATGACACCTAAAATTCATACATTTTCCGATTTACCTGAACTTTTGTGTATAGGACCTACAGAGATATCGCCAAAGCCTAATGAACAACAAAAGGAAATAGTTGTAGATACTTGCTGTGGTGCCGCAGTATTAAGAGGAGCTCACATTTACGCTATAGGAGTATTAGCCATGGAATCGGGCACCAAAGAAGGTGATTTGGTAAATGTTTATGCTGATTTATCACAAAAATGTAAAAAAGGTTTAAATGTTCGTTTTGAATCTGACGAAAAAATATATTTGGGTCAAGGCAAAGTTTTAATGCAGCGCTACCAAATATATAGATCGGAAGGTCCTTTACCAGGAATAGCTATTGAAATGATTAATACCATATCAGGAGTTCCCTCGATAGGCGATTTAAGCAATTCTCAAGTACTATTGCAAAATTTACCCTCTATTGTATGTGGCAGAGTTTTGGATCCGCAGGAGAATGAGCTCATACTTGATATGTGTTCGGCTCCGGGCAACAAAACTACACACTTAGCGGAATTGATAAAAGATCAAGGTACGATTATAGCTTTAGATAAAACTGAAGGAAAAATCAAATTGGTTAAGGAAAAAATCGAAAAAAATCAATTTAAATCTATTAAGGCTTATGCTTTCGACTCTACTAAGTCTTATGATGAAAATGCATTATGTAATAATGAAGATTTAATACCACCCTTTAAATCACAGACGTTCGACCGCATTTTATTGGATGCTCCCTGCAGTGCTCTAGGCAATAGACCTATGTTGTCTAGTAATATAACACCAAAAATGCTGGAATCTTATGCCAAAGTTCAGAAGAAGTTATTTTCTAATGCGGTACCCTTATTAAAATCCGGTGGAATTTTAGTTTATAGTACTTGTACTGTAAATATAAACGAAAATGAAGAAATTGTAAAATGGGCTTTAGAAAAATTTCCAGAATTAAGTTTACAACCCGCCACACCAATATTTGGAGGTCCTTCTTGGCCCTGTGAGGGTTTGAGTGAATCTGATCGTAGGAAGATACAACGTTTTGGTCCTAATGATAATGAAATTGATACAGTCGGATTTTTTATTGCAAAATTTTTAAAAAAATAAAAATATGTTTAATATTAAATTAAATGGGTTTTAATGAAGTGTAGCTTTTTTATAGGGTTGTAAACTATCAGATCGACAAATCGACCCTATTTTTGCCAGTTAAATTTTGAAGTGGAATAAAATCGAAGATTAACGAAAAGAATCGGAAAAAGTAAATAATAGTAGAATAAAGTCGAAAAAAGTTGAAAAAGTTCAAGCTCAAAATCGAATTTTAAATTTTTGCGTGTGTAAATGTTTACTTTTTTATGCTTCTTATTTTATTTTTCACAAATTTTTAGTTTTCAGTCGGGGNNCCCCGACTGAAAACTAAAAATTTGTGAAAAATAAAATAAGAAGCATAAAAAAGTAAACAAAAATTGTTCAAATATTCATATACACTTTGCACTTGGTTCAACAAATTGTTAAGGTTTTTTATTTTGATTTTATGAAAAATATTGTATATAAAAACTAAGGGCATAGAGTAACATATAAAGACAAAATTCTCGATTGACAATTAAACAATAACAAAAGTTTTGTATACAAAAATATGTTTTTATTTTCTTTTGGCAACAACAAAATCTATTTGATTACATGTATTTTGTTGTTATATGGGTTAGGTTTTTGGCAACCGACTTAGGTTTTTGACAATTAGTTTCGTCTCTTGTTACTCTTTGACTAATGATACACAGCAATTTTTGTTGCCGCTCTTGAATTCGATACCTTTTACACCGATGGATCTATCAATAATTAATTTACAAGCTTTGCGTCCTATCACTATAACTCAGACTCAACACAGGCGAGATTTACATATGGAATTATGTCTTCAATGACTGCCGAACTTTTAGCGATTGATCTGGCTCTTGATTTTGCGGCAAACAACAACTGCGTAAAAATTGCAATATTCTCGGACTCTAAAGCAGCAGTATTAGCCCTACGGAACAGAAACCATGAAAACTATTTAGTAAGGAGAATATTACAGAAAGTCATAAACTATAAATTTGAGAAAGTCAACATAACTTATATTCCTGGCCATATGAACATCCATAGCAATGAATTGGCAGACCAAGCGGCCAAGATGGCCCGCATCAGAGGTTCACTGGTCCACATACAATGGCCTTCTAAAGATGCCGTCAGGGTAATAGAGTCAATGCTTCGAGGAGGGTGGAACACAGATTATACCTTATCGGGAGCAGATAAAGGAATAAACTATGGCAGATTGTTCCCGACGACAGACGAAACATGGTTTACACGGACAAATATTGACGACTGCAAGACTTTCGACTTAAGAATGGCAAACCGAATTCTGTCAAATCAATAAACCAAAAAAGCTCTCTATAAAATGGGCGCAGAACGGCCAGAGAATTACGATCTTTGTGGTGTTCCAGAAGATTCATCACATATCCTATAGTCCAGAGAGATTCCCGAAACTAGCCAATTATAGTAATGTGAATGAATTCCTGTCTCAGGAGGGTATATCGAGCGTGCTGTACCTGACTAACTTCTCGAATCACATTGGTGTCATGTTATAAATCTCAACTGTATCGACGAACATTCCATAATTTCAATCATTTCCTTATGCTTCAGTGTGCTAGTATATCTAGCCATAATTTGAAATGGCATTATTTAGCTAAGTAACTTAAAAACAAAAGAAACAAACAAAAATTGCTGTGTGTGAACCCGGGCTAAGGGCATCATTTTGTAAAATTTTTTATGAAGAATATTGGAAAATTTAAAAATTCTTTTCATAGGAATTTTTACCAACGTTTATCCTTTTGTTTTACAAAATGAGATCATTAAACTAAACTATTTTTCAATATGAATAACAGCTACCAATTAATAATCAAATACTTTATATTGGAAAACTTTGTTTATTTAGCTTTCAAGTTTCAGCCTAAATTTATTTTAATTGTAATCCAAATTTAATATTTTTTCTTTAAGTCTATATGTATATTTTTGTTTTAATTATACATTGATATAATTTTTTCATTAAAAAATAATATTTAAAAAATATATTTAAACTTAATTTTAAATGAGTTTATATTATTATTAATTTACTTTCATAAACTGTGTGTTATGATCTTTAAAGAATTCTTAGATTTATTTTGTATTTCGAAAGAAAAATTTATGTAGAAAAAATTGCAATTTTTTTCAAATTACAATAACAAACCATAAATTTAAAACTAATTAGATTTTTTGTTTTTATTTTTTTGTATGTATTTTATTTATTTAAGTTTTGACATTATTATTAATATTATTGATATATCCAGTGAATTGGATAATAATGGAAAAATAACTACTGATAGTAATTGTTTTATTAATTTTGCAGTTAAAAATTAAAATATATTAGTTTAAGATATTTAAAAACTAAAAAAGAAAATAACTTAATGAAACGAAAAAAATAAAATGAATAATTTACAAATTGTTTTCGGGTAGTGTGTGTTAGGGTCTCTTATTAAAATGTAAACCAATAATTAATTAAACGTTTACGTATTTATATTTAATTTCTAAATATTTGTTTTCTTCTATATCGTAAAGTAGATTTAATTAAATTACATTGTCTGCCATATATATAGAATATTTAAAGCGAGGGTTTTTTATTTTTATTTTTTTGTGAAATGGAGGATAAAATTCGTTTACACATTTAGAACACTGCCTTAAGCTGCTATATTAAGAGCCTTGAATTCATCATCATGCATTTCTGTCATCATAAATGTGCCATCTTGTAGTAATAAAACAACACGACGGGTACCACCTAGGAAAATAAAATCAGGGAAAGGGAAATTATTTAATATTAACAAATTTTATTTTTTAATAATTATATGTTTCTTACCCGGTGAAGGTAAATCGGCTTGTACAACTTCTGCTGGTATATTAGCCTCTTGGCCATCGCTACCATCTCCTGTTTGTATACACAATTGACTGGTGGCTCCAGGTTGAGCATTAGCCGCTTGAACAGCAATTTGTTGCTGTTGTTGTTGGGCTGCAGCCAAAGCCTGATGTTGGGCAAGTTCAGCTTCTGTCATAGTCACCACCTGAGTGGTTCCATCTTCTTGTGTAGTTTTTACCAAATATTGACCGCCACTGCCATCACCAGCTGCCGCTGCCAGAGCTTCAGCTTGTTGTTCGGCTGGTAATTGAGCCACCGCTTCGGCAACAGCATTGTCTAGTGTAAGTACTTGATTTTCATTTTCACCCTCTGCGGCTGCTACATAAGCAAATTGTTGTTCACCATCGGGACCTTGTGTTACAAGAATAGTTTGACCCTCTGCATTTTTACCAGCAACTTGATATACGGTACCATCTTCACCAGTTACCAATAGAGGTGTGCCATCTTCATTGGTAAGCATTTGGTCTTGGGTTAACAAAAGATTGGGATCAATATCATGTAATTGTTGCTGTTGTTGTTCTTGGTGCAGTAAATTCTGCAATTGTTGCTGTTGTTGTTGCTGCTGTTGTTCTGTTACCATTTGTGTTTGTAAAACCCCACTTTGTGTTTGTTGTTGTTGTTGTTGATGATCTTCTTGGCCGATTATATTGCCGGTAATTGGACACAATTGGGCTTGATGAACCTCTTCCTCTTGTTGATGAACAATTTGTTGCTGCTGTTGGATTTGCTGTTGTTGTGGTTTTCTTTGTGCCAAAGGTCCACTGCGTTGTGCAGGTCCTGATAACTGCTGTACCTTTTGTATGTGTACCTGCGATTGTTGTCTTTGTCGTTGTTGTTGCTGCTGATGTTGTTGTCTTTGCGCTACAACATCATCTCGAGTCATAACCTTTTTAGTTACTTTCAAATCTCCCGATTTCGATAGCTGCAATATTTTTTGTTCCGGTGTAACGGCTTTGCTCTGCTGAACAACTCTTTGATTGTTTGCACCCAAACTGGTCGTTCCTTGTCGTGGTATAATCATGCGTCCCGATGAAGGTGATGTTTGGGTAACAGTACGTGATTGTATGCCTGAACGTTGTACAGGTGTTGAGGCTCCCATGGGTACTGTTTTACGTTGTATTGTTGTGCCACTAGGTGTACGTACAATTTGTTGCTGCACCACTTGTCTACCACTGGATTGAGTGGGTGTAGATCGCCCACCACTGCTTGGTGTGCTAATAGTGCGAACATGTTGTGTTCTTGTTTGAATTTGTGGTTTGGAATCTGTTACTACTGTCGCTGACTGGGTTACTGTTGGAGTTGGCGAAGGTGTAGCATTGAGTTCGGGAGCAGATCCTACACGTACAATACCCGAACTTGAAACAGCAGATTCACCTTTAGATAAAACGCGAATTTGAGCTTCAGATTTTTGATTCTGCAGAGAAACGAAGTCGATTTAAAATAAATAAACATATAAATAGGGAAATGGAGAATGTGTGTGAGATAAATGATCCTTTAAATTTATAGGAATTTTATTTCAGTTATTTATTACATCAACAAAGAAAACTAAACGATCAAAATACTACTTTGTTCGGATGTGATGAAACTTTTACATGTATGAAAATCAATGTTATAAAGAGATAAGTAAATTTCTCTTAAGAATGTAAAATATGTTTAGGTGCATCTTTAAGAAGCCTGTTTTGTTTAATTTTATAGCTTACCGTAGTACTGCCATTAAATCCTGGTTTCTTAACAACGCCGGAAGCGTTTGAATCTTGGGTTATAATTACCTCAGCTGAATTGGGTAGACCTTCGGTACGTCCTGGTGTAGTGCCATTAACTTTAATTTGTTGTTTAGTCTATAAAATAGTAAAATAACAATTTAGTTGAAATAAATAAATAAATAAATAAATAAATAAATAAATAAATAAATAAAGAAAAATATATCTTAACAACTTACTGTATCAATTTTCGTTTTAACTTCTACGGAAACAGCATTACCGTATTTCATTTTCTTTAATGTGTTTGAGGGTATTAGATTTTCTTCAAAATCTTCCATAGTATTAGTGGTGGATGGTGGTATATCACTTGCATTGGAATCATTATAATCTGAATCATCAAGTTTACGTTTAATACCGCCAATAGGACGATTTGAACCAGTGCTGGTGTTCATAGACCAATCTTTTTCATTTTCCTGATGTTGTTGTGTTAACTCGGAATTGGGAGAATTTGCCGCTGAACTATTGGTACCAGCCACCCATTGTTTAACTTGATCCATAGCTTTAGTTTTCGACGAACGTTGGGGTCTTTCGGAGGGTGATGCCAATTGAGGTTTATTGGCTTCTAAAAGATTTACGCATAAGTTTAATATTTTTTTTAATGTTTTGGGAAGTAACTAAAAATATTACCTGTTTCTAATGATTTATTAATCTCTAAAGGCTTTGGGGCATTTGCTGCAGCAGCGGCAGCTTGTTGTTTGGCTTGTAAAGCAGCTCGGGTTTCTTTTTGGCGGGCCAATTGTTTTTCAAATGTTTCCAAAAGATGAGGAACATTTTCCAAATGAGAAGCTGGTTCCCAGGTATTTTGTTCCAATGAACGATTTTCCCATTTGACCAAATATTCATGCATACGTCGTCGTGGATTAAAACGTTTGGCCACAATTTTTTCAACATTTTCTTCGACAACTTCTTCACTATTCGGTATAGAGCGTTTGGCACGACGTCTAGAAGTTAAAAAAAAGAACAAGAAAAACAATAAAAGTTAAAAAGAGAACTTAAAATTAATACAGAAGGCAATTTTATATAGAATTAACGAATTATATACTAACGTTAATGGTTTAGCTGGTGTATTAGATGCCAATGTTGTTGTATTAGTTGCTAAGGGTTTATTTGTGGGTAATTGTGGCGTAGTTATGGGTTTCTTGATGATCTTTTGTGTGGCATTATTAACTAAAGGAGATTTCATGGGTGATGATTCATTTTCCGAATCGGCAATAGAATTATTACTAGATGATATAGTTTTATTAGGAGGTTTTAAATTTGCTACTTGTGGTTTAGTCTGTGCTAAAGGTTCTGAAAATAAAGAAAACAAAAAAATTTAAATTATCCGCATACTTTTCAAATTACTTTTAAGACTTACTTCTGCCTGGCGAAGTTATATCGGTATTATTATTCACTACAGTTTTAGTTATTTTTACTGGCATTTCCTGTAGATTACCTTGTGAAACTTTAGCAAACGATTGTATGGTACGACCAGCTACTATCCAGGTTTCTCTTAAAGTTTCCTCCATTTTAACCCAAGTCTGATAGAGAGCCCACGAATTAGGACTTGAGACATTATTGTCTTTGTTATTATTCAATTGGGTTGCTTTCCATAGCAAAAATGCCCAAATTTTGGGTTTTGTATCATTGCACTCGCGAACATTGTTGTTTTCTTTAAAGCAAGGTTTCAATTTATGCTGTTTAAATTCTTCCACAAAGTGAAAAACTGTTAAACAGCGACCACAAACTAAAACGTCCATTGTGGCCATTTCTTCTTGGGCATCTGTAAGTTTTATTTTAATATTAAATAATTTATATGTATAATAAATAAAAATTATTTTTTACTTACTTTTTATTAATTTAGAGTGTTTACCAATTTCGGTAGGTGTTATTTCTCGCCCAACCATATTAAAATTACTAAAATTTAATAAAAAGAAACAATATGTATTTTTAATATAATAATAATAAGCTAAAACTATTTTTTATTGATTCCTCTTGTCAAAAACAATTAATTTGAAAGAATTAGTGGAACAAATTTAAAAAGTTACAAAACATTAGGACTCTTTAGACTCCCTTAAGACTGTCCTGCTGTGTTCGATCAGTTGCAATGGCTTGAATTGGTTAAAAAGGGTTTACCGCGTAGGACTTTTCTCTCCCATGTATATTGAACGCTGAGTTATTAACTCATAATAATATATTTTTGAATGTTCCAGTATATTAATAAAAATTCGAGTATTTAAATAATATGACCATGTTATATTTTAATTAATACCAAAAAAAACATCTGTTAGAATACTTATTGATTATATATTGCTTATAGATTAAAAATTTTGTTTTATTAGCAAAACAATAACGTTAAATTCCCTAAAACTTGTCAACACTAGTAAATTGCCGTTACAAAAACAAAAGCTCTTGTAATGACGTTATCATTGAGAAGTGAATGTTAGTGGTAAAAATAAACCTCACATCTCTACACACAACTTTGGGTACAGTTTTGTATGAATGCAACTCTGCGTGTTATAGTTTTCACAAATTTTGCTTTAACCTTACATTCTATGCAAAAAACATAAGAAAATAATAAAAATGCAGCAAATAAGAAAAATGATAGAATATACGAAAACACAATAAATTTGAAAAACAAAACGTAGGGGGTAATAAGAATAAAGCATACGAAAAAATAGTACATGAACCAATTACAGGGAGAGCTCCTAGTGAAAAGCGGCGCCAAAATTATTAAATATAATATTAAACAAAAGTGACATACTATGGGGCGAACAGATTATTAAAATATAAACATACACTATTTTTTTATTTTTAAATTTTTTATAAAGCGGTTTTTTTCTCTTTGCACTTGAAACAAGTTAAACATTTGCAAATCAAGCACACACACAATATTTGTCCATTTTATATAATTGTTGTTAATAGCATTTACCTTTAAATATATTCAAGTACTTGGTATAAAGTATTTTAATTCAAATAAACTTTATTTTATATGTTAAAAATTCTTTTTCGTTTCACAGTCACAGTGCGTTTTTCTCTTCACTTGCAAGACACTTTCCTTTTTGGATGTTTTTATTTTAAGCGATTTCTTTGGTAACTTTTTCTTTATATTCTTGCTTTCAGCGATTTGTTAAAGTTGTCTTAATGCTGTTTTATAATTTATTAATTATTGCATTTTAATTATGGAGTATTTTATTAGAAAATCACTATATTTATTTTAATTCTTGAGCTAAAATGCAAAGAGCTACACACAACGAAAGCAAATGAACAAATCTTCCGTTCGCCTCAAAATGGAAGCAGTTTTTTGGCCAATCATGAAGCGTGTTGTAATAGGGCAATAAATTTTTGTAAGTTCACCTCAGTGGAGCAGGGTTGCATTTAGGATTTTGTTTAAAGGGGTTATTAGTTCAAAGTGATTGCTGATTGGAAACTAGAAGAATTTACAAACATTTTCGTTTGCGGCAAAAAAGATAAAATTATCTTTAAACTTTTGCTTATTTAACATAAACATTTTAACAAAATGGAGCATGGCGAGGAGGAGGATCCAAAGGAATACCGCTGGGAAACAGGCTATGAAAAAACTTGGTAATTTTTTGATTTATTATGTAGAGAAGAAAAACTAACCTTAAATTTTTGTTTGCTCTGCAATGGAATCCTCAGGGAAGCCATCAAGGAAGATGATGATGGTCTATTAGACAGTGCCATTGCCGAGCTTATACAAAAAGCCAAGCGCAAAAGGCAGCAACAGAAGACCATGCAAAATAAATTGGGCATGATGCGTCATATGTACTTAATATTAGATTGCTCGGAATCAATGTCTGTACCGGATCTAAAACCTACCCGTTTATTGTGTACTCTCAAGGTACATTTTTTAAGTATTACGATAAATTAAAAAAAAAAAAATTATCAATTTATTTTTTAGTTATTGGAAATTTTTATTGAGGAATTTTTCGATCAAAATCCCATTAGCCAAATGGGTTTAATAGTTTTAAAAAGCAAACGTGCAGAAAAGATTACCGATCTAACCGGAACAGCTAAATTACATTTAAAGGCTTTAGAAGGGTAACTATTTTTCTAAATGTTATATTAAGCTAATCATTGAAATTCAAATTTTCTCTTAGTTTGAAAAAAATCAATCTTACCGGTGAACCCTCTTTGCAAAATGGCTTAGATTTGGCTATGAAAACTTTAAAAGTAGTACCATCACATGCTTCTCGAGAAATTTTAATCATTATGGGTTCTTTGACTACCTGTGACCCAATAGATATTACCCAAACTATAGATACTCTTAAGCAAGAGGGTATTAGATGCTCGGTAATTTCCTTATCAGCCGAAATACATGTCTGCCGCTATTTAACTAACCAAACAAATGGCACCTATGGCGCTGTTCTCGATGACAGCCATTATCGTGATCAACTTTTATCTCATGTTGATCCACCACCAGCTGCTCAGGTTCAAGAAAATTCTCTCATCAAAATGGGTTTCCCTCATGCCAAACAGGATGAAGGAAAAGATCCTCCCCTATCGATGTGCATGTGTCATATAGAAAATGCAGAAGAACCCAGCAAACTTACATCGGTGGGTTTTCATTGTCCCCAGTGTTTCAGTAAATATTGTGAGCTGCCTGTAGAGTGTCAAACTTGTGGTCTGACTTTGGTTTCTGCTCCACATTTGGCCCGTTCCTACCATCATCTCTTTCCCGTACAAAATTTTACCGAATTAATGTACAATGGACAGGCTGCCGTTTGTTATGCATGTCAGAAACCTTTAACGGAGGCATCCGATAAAAATGTCTATCGCTGTGAGTCCTGTTCACAAATCTATTGTATAGATTGTGATATCTTTATACATGAAACGTTACACATTTGTGTGGGCTGTAATACAATACCAGGTGTGGCTGCTCAAGTACATGCTAGAAAACCTCAAGCTCCTCCCCCAGGTATGATGATGGTTGGTTCCTCGTTGGGTCAACGTTTTTAAAGAGGTTAGATAGATTAAATGAAAAAATAAAGACAATACTTATGAACAAATTCAAGAGGTTGTTGTGTATTAAAATATGCAATTAATATTTGTTGTTCAATAATTTTATTTCCAAGTATTTTGGTGATTTTAAGCATTAAGGTGTGTAACTATTTGAAATTATTACAGTAATATAAAAATTCTATTTATAGTTTTAAATCAAAAATTAGAGGGCTTAATATTGTCCCCAGAATTTTTCTAAAATATTTGCCAGATTCCCTACAAAATATTGCCGCAAGATTCATATAAATATATGAACCTAAACTTTGAACTTTAAAAAATGTAAATTTTTTGGAGTTTTTTCCAAAAAGGTGGAAAAAACCCAAAAGTTTTATATTTTTTTAATGCTTTAAACGAAATCTTAATTCAAAAGTAAAGTGAAGTGTAAAGTAAATCCGGAGGAGTTTAGGGCAAAGGTTTGCCCACAGGCAGGTATTTTTTTCCGTTTTTTGTTATGTTTTCAAATCGCAAAGCTGGAATCGATTTAAAATTATTTTCTGATGGTGGCCCTTTATAACGACACGGTGACCATTTCAATGATTTTTTTTTTTTCAAAACGTTTTATACGGATTGGGATTTTGGCAAAAAAGTGGACATTTTTTAATTCTCTGATTAGGACAATTTTATACATATTATACTGAAATTTCAATATTTTATTAATGTTTAAAAATCGAAAAATCCAAAATTTTAATTCCTGCAAAAAAATCTGCTATTAAATTGCATTCTAATAACTTTTAAGAATTCTTAATCTTCATATTCTAACCATTTCTTAGATACCAAATACTTGAATAAAATATTTATTCTTTTGCTTAAATTCCAATAGAAATTTGGCCGCCTCTAGCAAAATGCTGCTTAAGATATTTTGTTTATACATGCAAGAAGCAGGAGTATGTTTTTGTTTGTTTTATATGACTTAAACAACTACATATTATTATTAAAATATACACAGATGGACAAAGGTCACCGTCATATATCATGTACAATGTTTAAAGGCTCCCCATGCACAGAAATGAATTGAAATATAAAAACGGTTAACTTAAACAAAAAGTATATTTTATTCAAATATTATTTCAGTTAAAATAACTCCTTTTTCTTACATTTATTAAAAAACAAATTAAAAATATAAAAAACAGTTCACATAACTACTGGACAAAATTCACCGTGAGGTAAAATTAATTAAAAACTTTTATTATTTTAATATGAGGTATGTTTGTCATTATTTTTAATAATTTCTTGCAAACGTTTCTGCATAGAATGTACCAACTTTATCGTCACTTCCGGATCAATTTTTTCCATAACTCCCTTAATTTCTCTTTAAGCATTTTTTTGCAATTAATGTGATATTCTCGAATCCGTCTATCCGACTTGTCCCATAAATGCTCTATTAGGTTGATGTCGTGTAACTGAGGAGGAGTTTTAAGATTGAGAGGGGTATTATATAAGATCCATGATCGTACAGTTTACGCCATGTGCTTAGGATCATTGTCCTGCTTAAGAAAAAAAAGTCATATTCAATGCAACGCTTTTGAGCACTTTTATGCAAATTATCCTTAAGGATATTCAAATAAATATTTTTATCCATTATTTCATCAATAAATACCATGACACCAGCACCGCCATGTTTAACAGTCAACTGAATGTGTTTTTCTTGAAAAGCCCCATCCACCCCCTCTTTACCACGTCAAAACACGCCCGTCTGATTTATATATGGCAATCATCGGAGAATATTACCATAACCCAAAGTCTTTTTCTTTATTTATGTACTATTTTGCAAAAGAAAATCGTTTCATTTGGTCCACATTGCTAATCTGCCATTTTTTACTGCAAACTGTGGCATTATACCCGGCAGAATTTAGCAATCGACGTACGGTAACAATGTATTCGTTTAACATTTCATGAACAGAAAGTGATGGCGGTCTTCCACTTCTTGTCTGATACTCACATGTTGGGTAGTCTGTGGACGTGGACGGTTAAAGGCCCAACCAGTGAACAAAAATTCAACGTATCGCAATCAGCTATTTCAACCCCTCTTATGCAAACATGTGTATGTAGCCATTGACAAAAAAATTCTAAGTAGCGTATCACAAAAATCTATTGAAATTAGATTTTTACGTAGCTACGTAGCTCTGTACTTTCTTTTTCTTGCAAAATAACAAAAGAACAGGGTTGTTTACACAATGAATGTTCAAAAACATATGATACGTTTACTTTTATTGACTAGTTGCCCAAAATGTTTCACGCTACTTTCCTTCATTCTAAGCTGCGTTGAAAAGTTGATTGATTGGCCCTTAAGTGTAGTTTTGCAAACAAAATAATGAAAGACGGGCATTAAATTCA
>MINK01172689.1:0-20465 GCA_001735545.1 Phormia regina
ACTTAGTGTGACTTTTTGAACTTTTAACGATAAAGTAATTTAGCAAATGAAGTAATGCACTGTATTTAATATTTGTTCCTATAGTGTGAAATATAATTTTTGAGGGAAAATAAATATAATTCGATTTCCAGAAATAATTTTAACAACACATAAGTAAATTTTTTTTTGTCACATTACACAATAATGATTAGGGAGCACTATTTCCTAAATCAAATAGAAAAGGATTGCTGAAGACTGAACAAAGCCATATTATGAAGTACTAACGATTAGAGATCGACTTCATCTTTTGAGTTCTATGATAAAAACAAAGGACGCGATTGATAATTTTGACCAAATATGCAATGAAATATTAACTAAGTCAAGACATATCGGCGCTTCTCTACATTTTTCGCATCAAGCTAAAGATTAGTTATATGAATAGTTTATTCAGAAAATATGTTTAAAACAATTCAAGAACCATTTTTTATGAAATATCTTTAAAAACTTCATAAGGATCTAATTTAGCGAAAAATGTGTTCTACACCCAATATAACAACCAATCATCGCAAAAATTTCGAAAATCTCCTATATTCAGGTAAAGTTATAACAATAGTGTAAATTGTAGAAAAAGAAAATAAAAAATTCAGCTTCTGCTGCTAAAAAAAACCAATGAACTTCTAAGATATACTGTAAAAAACGCAAAAAAGTATCAAAAATTTGAAATATGCACAGAGTATACAAAAACAATTTATTTTTAAATTGTTTTTTGGTTAGAATAATTATAGGATGCACACATTTAAAAAAAAGAACTGATTTACTTATTGATTTTCCATTTAAATTTTTCATCATATTAGTTAATGCACAAGATTGCTAAGGTGAATCATTCACGGATCTTTTATAAAGTTTTGCAGTATTAAGATACATGAAAATTATTTTTAGTTTTTTCATCGCTATTTTGTTAACCGAATCGATATTAAGGAAACATTAAAAAGTAAAAAAGAACTGTCGAACGTTACCCCTCTTCTCTATTTTCCGTTAACTGTACGTTTGGGACACTGTCAAAGGGAAGTAAAATGCCTAGTAAGAATGTTTGTTGAAATCGTTTAAAAACCATTGTACCTTATACAAACTTAAACTTCCGTTTTAGATTCCAACGAATCGTTTAAAAATTGCAATTATCAAAAAACAAAAAAAAATGTTTTTAACATTTATAATTGTTTGAAAATTGTAATATGCATAACTATATGGGCATAATACGAATTAAAGTTTTCAAGTAGTTGGCCATTAATAGATTAATCATTGTATAAAATCAACGATTGTAATGATCGAAAAAATTTTAACCAAACAACAATATGCAAACACTTAACATTTAGCAAAACAAAATGTTTGTGAGGAGAGACCATTGACGAATGATGACCATAAGAGACGAGAAAGAATTTGTTGGTCATTTAAATGCCGTCTTCAAGTAACAAATAAATGAAACCTAATATAATTTGTTGTATTTTCTTCGATATTATTTTGTATATTGATCTGTATTTCGTCGAGTGAAGAAGAGTTTATATAAAATGCATATCGATTTACGGTACCTGTATGTCAGTTCAATTTTAAACACGACAGTGTGTAGATATAGACATCAGACTAAAGGCCCGACAGGATGTATCATTCCACGTGGTAGAATTAATAAGAGGGATTTTAGGAGCACGAAGAGAATTACAGAAATTGGATAGAAGATTAGTAATGACTTTTGGGATTTAGTGAATTCGTTTTAGAGTTTTGGAGGAAGGAGTGGCTGTAGTAGGGGATCGGGCATAGCGGGTGGTTGAGATCGATGGCTTGGTTTTTTATTTAGGCTGTGCTGTTGTGCTTCCGGTTTGGACTCTTCTGGCAATGTGGGTTTGGGTGCCCGTGTGCCAGTCTCTGCTGTGATGGGATGCTCTTTGGTGCCGGCTCCTTGTTGCTTGCTCCCGAGGTTTTGTAGCTGGCGGTTGTTCGTGGTGTCGTCCCTGTCGTGTGGTGGTTGCAAACTTTCGCTGGCTACTCCGCTTTTGCTGCTCCAGCTCCTACGCAGCTGCCGCACTATGTAGCAGTGCGTGGTTGTGGTTGTGGTCTGTCATGCTGTGTGCTGGTCATCGTTTCTGGTTGTCGTGTGGTGGGTCTGGTGGTGGTGTGGTTCTGCTCCACTCCCGTGTGGAGCTGTTGCCGCTCCTTGGCTGCTCCCTTGCTGCCCGTCGTAGCTAGGGCTGAATGTTATCCTCATCCATACTCAAATTGGCCTACGATGTTCAAAGACGCTTAACCGGTGACTCCAAACCCAAGAAGACAACCGTGTGAGGTGATGTATGTACGTGCTCTACTCTCTCATGGAAGCCGATGGCGTTTCGTATTGTCAGGGATTACTACCCGATCCTCGTATTCAACGGTCATTGCGGGTTGTCTCCACAGAGTTCCCGTTGCCTGCCCTGTTGTGGCGTGTCAGCTCCCGTTTCGCGCCATAACCTTAGCGCTCCCATCGTTGCTAAGTGCCCTTCTAATTAATCATCAGTGATTTCCTTACTCTCTTGCCTTTTCTAGTTATTTTATAATTTTTTACTTTGTTGTCATTTGTCTTCTTCGAGCTGTTGTCGTCGTAGGGTTGGTTGTGGGGACCAGATGGATCGAATTGTGTGGTGTTGTGGTGTGGTGGTGTGTCGTGGGCTGTGACGATATCTGTTTGCCAATAATGAGCGTTCATTTTTGTAATCGATTTTTCTTTAATCATTGTCGGTGTTAGAAAAGAAATTTTACTTTGTCATCACTTATGACAAAGAAAAAATTGTTAAATAAAAAATTAGATTTTGAACAAAAAAAAATGTGTATTTATTTTATAGATTAATCACTAAATTGAAAATAGGAAAGGAAAAATAATTTAAAAATATTAAGGAGAGAAAATGTCAAACCAAAAAAAAAAAAAAAACAAAAACAAAAAAATAATAACTAAATCCTTTTTAATTAGAAATCATTTTCTACTAGAAATCAATCACATCTAATATTTTATTTAATTTTGTTTTAAATTGCAAAGAACTTTTAAGTAAGTGCGGACACAGTGTGTCAGCTTAATTAACATTAAATACACTGACAAAAATAAATTTTTAATATAAATTATTATTTATTTATTTATCTATATGCCAAAATCGTCTAAGTCTACCGTTATTTTTAGGTTATTGAAGATAATCAAAATTTTGAACTTGAAAATTGCACAAATGACCAAATGATGTTTAGAAACTTTGTACAAAAATCTTCGGCGAGTATTATTGCTGAACATATGAAATCATAATATTTGTAAATACAGAATATTTTTATGCATTTTTAATAAAAATTAATAATCTTTGCGCCATATAGCGGCAGGATTTTGTACTATATACAGCAATTAGAAATTAATTTGAATACGTTTCCAAGTTTTTAACGGTTAAAAAATAACCGAAAATCAGTACAAAAAAGCAATAACATAAAAATGTTAACAAGTGCGAATTTTGTACAATTTACAATCAAGCATAAATATCTTTTAACTTTTTTTTTGACAAGACTTCCATTCTTAGAATTCTTTGTCTCATACAATTATAAACAAAATACCCTCTCTCATTTCTTTGCAGTAATATTATGGAAGAATATTGGACATTATCAAATCATGAAAATGTGGCTAGAATGCGTTTAAAACTGGAACCACAATTATATCCCAATAAACACGAAAATGCCTCAAAATTACGTGACAATGCAACAACAAATCCTTATGATGCCAAGTAAGTTATCAACGATCTCCTTAAAGCTCATATACTAATTCTAAACAATAATATCTTACAACCATCCTCTAGAGAAATTTCTGAATTTGATTCGACAATTAAAAATGTAGTGGTACGTGATTTTTTGGCCAACGATGAGAATTCCCAACTAGAAGAAGACTTACGTTTGACAATAGAACAACAGTCGCAACAAGACAATACTTTAGAGAAATTAGTCATATCACAAGAATGTGAACTAATAACCCTAATGACTAAAGTCAAGGGACGCATAGAAGTTAATCAAACATTATTTACGTTTATTGATTTAAGTCCACCAGCAGAAGATGGTTCAAAACATGATTTTAGGTAAGTTTTTTATTATTATAATTATTTACAACTCAAGAAGGCTTTAATTATTTATTTTGAACAGATTTTCTATAAATAAAATACGTGAGGTACATTTAAGAAAATATAATTTAAGAAGAAGTGCTTTGGAAATTTTTTTAATCGATCAAACTAGTTATTTTTTGAATTTCACCACAAAGGTAAGTTGTTGGACAATTCTGTATATAAATAAAATTATTTATTTTTCGCATTTTAGACTCGCAATAAAATATTTTCAAAAATCTTAAGCCTTCAACCGCCAAATATTTTATATGGTTCTGGAAGATCACCAGCAGAGTTATTGAAAACCTCGGGTTTAACCCAAAAATGGGTGAATCGCGAAATATCGAATTTTGAATATCTTATGTATTTAAATACCATAGCAGGTATATTTTAAACAAACAATTTTGTGAATTTTTTCCTAGTAAAAAATGTTTTCAGGTCGCTCTTATAATGATTTAAGTCAATATCCAGTCTTCCCTTGGATTTTAGCAGACTATACTAGTGATATTTTAGATTTAACAGATCCAAAATCATTTCGAGATCTCTCGAAACCTATAGGAGTGGTAAGTTTTTTGTGATTAAAAAAAAAAAGTTATTTATTATAAATTTAAAAATATTTAATTTATTTTAAGATTAATCCCAAAAATGAGGCCGAAGTGCGCTCAAAATATGATTCATTTGAAGATCCTTCAGGGGCCATACCGAAATTTCACTATGGTACACATTATTCAAATTCGGCAGGTGTATTGCATTATCTTTTAAGAGTTGAACCCTTCACTTCTCTTCATATCGAGTTACAAAGTGGTCGTTTTGATGTGGCCGATCGGCAATTTCATTCTATACCACAAACTTGGAAATTATTAATGGACAATCCAAATGATGTCAAAGAATTAATACCGGAATTTTTCTATTTTCCCGAGTTTTTAAAGAATATGAATAAGTAAGTAAAAAATTCTTCGAGTATATTAAAAAAATATATATATATGTATTTCACTTCTCTAACAGATTTGATTTGGGTCACTTGCAAATTACTAAGGAGAAAGTAGATGATGTTATACTGCCACCTTGGGCAACTACTCCGGAAGAATTTATAGCCATACACCGCAGAGCCTTGGAATCGGAATATGTGAGTCAAAATTTACACAATTGGATTGATTTAATATTTGGGTAAGTGAATTTAAATTCTCTTTCTTATCAAAAAACTAAACCAAAAAACTAATGAATTATTTTATTTTGTTACTTTAGCTACAAACAAAAAGGACCCAAAGCAGCCGAAGCCTTAAATGTTTTCTATTATTGCTCTTATGAAGGTGCTGTGGATTTGGATAAAATCACTAATCCAGTAGAAAGAGAAGCTGTTGAAGGTATTTTATCTTTAAATAGACAATTATATATTATGAAGTAATTTGTACATTTTCTTCTTAACAGGTATGATTAACAATTTCGGTCAAGTTCCTTCACAATTGATGCGTGACCCTCATCCCCGGCGTTTAACTCAGGAAGAAACCAGTATAAAACTTTTAAAGGCCGAATTAAGACGACCCGATTTGACACAATTTTTGGATAAAGTTGTGCAATATTATTGTGAAATTTCCACACCTAAAGATCCAATTGTCTATTTGAGTCCACCCAGATCACCACCGCGATCATTTTTACAACTTAGTCCCGATATGCTAGTAAGCATATCAAAATCCTGCATATTGGGTTGTAATTCTTGGATGTCATATGATAAGGAAAGGGGATTTTTGCTTGAAATAGATGCCACCACAACAAATTTAAAGTACGAGATACAAAAAAAAAAAATAATAATAATAACAAAAACTATAGTAAACATTCTCTATCTAAAATTACAGAAATCGTAAACGCATTTTTGGTCCTTTGCATCCCTCTCAAATGCCTCATTCACAAATGTTTGCTGTTAGTACCGATGGTAAGCTATTGTATGCTGGTGGTATATGGGATAATTCATTAAGAGTGTATAGTCTACACAAAGGCAAAACATTGGCCTCAGTAACTAGACATTTAGGTAAACATTTATTTGATAATAAACGAAAAATAATAATAATAATAATAATTTTATTTAAAATTTTAGATATTATAACTTGTCTGGCATTGGATAATTGTGGCTCTTATTTAGTTACCGGTTCCAGAGATTGTACTTGTATAATCTGGAGTATTCAGGGTTCACATACTGGTGCAAACAATAACTCTTCAAATATTCCCGTACATGCTCTCACAAGCCAAACTAATTTACAATCTATCATGCATTTAAATACCCAAAATGGGTTTTCACCCAAACCCTTGACAACGTTATATGGTCATGATGATTCTATATCGAGTGTAGCTATTTATACGGAATTAGATATGGTGGTATCAGGGTCATTGGTAAGTTGGTAACAAACAAAACTATTTAATTATTGATGTCAATTTCATAGCACAATTTTGTTGACTGAGTATTCTTACGATCTTTCATTTAATTGTTGCTTAGAGTGCAACAAAAAATTATGGAAATAAATTTTTTGGTAATCAATTTTTTTAATTACAATGTTTTAAGATAAAGTCGAAGAAATGATAATTATAATTTTTATTTCAATATCAATATATTTAAGTGTAAGGAAAATGAAGGTTTATGTAACAACAAAATATCATATATATCTGGCATATTTCATCTATTACACCCATCTTTTCTTTGATTGCATGTTATTCACTGTCACAAACACAACTGTATTTTTAGTCATTAATATTCCAATTTAAATACTAGAATTATTTTAATATAATTTGTTTTTTTTTTATCCCCAATTTATAGGACGGAACTGTTAATGTTTATACCATACAAGATGGTCAATTTGTGCGTACTTTAAAACCTATTGGCTGTACAGAGTTTTGCGTACAGATATCGTATGTTCAAGTTTCATATCATGGTAAGTAAATATTAAAAATTTCTATAGTATTTTGTAGGGTATAATTTTGCGCCTTAAGTTATACTTTAAATTTTGAAATAAAAAAAATAACTATTAGTGTGAAATAAAAAATATTTATGTAGCATGCTAAAAAAATTGCTTTTATGACCGGCATTCATCTAAAATGTTTTTCGAAATTTTACCGTCATATTTGAACTCAGAAGACTATTTAAAAATATTGTTCAGTATAACTATAATATTTTTGAAGTATGTATGAAGAACAAATTTAAAGTACACACGAAAATAATATCATAATTTAGGGAAATAATGATATTAGTAATATTGTATGAAATAATAATATCGTTGTTATTTTATCAGAAATAAAAACAAGACTATATATTAAGGAAGTTCATCCTGTTCCAAATGATTTGGTGATTTCTGAGTCTCAAAAACAGAATTCCTTTAAATAAAACCTGATCTTGGTACCTTTATTTCATCCTCTTTTATTGTTTGAAATTCCGCTAAATTTCGCTGTAAAAATCTAATTTTCATGTAATACATAAAAATATTATTTCTACACAAATTTTTAATTTATTTTTATTCTAAGTAAAAAATATTTCCACATTTTTTTACATAAATTTAAAATTATGATATCATTATTGATAACGACCGTTTTTTGGTTTTTTGGGGTAAATGTATTTTTAATAGGGAAAAAAGTTATCAATTTCTAATAACGTTAAAATTTCAAAATTGTTTAATTTTTGATAAGAAGACATATTTCTAAAAGATGTTCTTCAAAAGCAATTAACAAGAACGATTATAAAAAGGAAAGACTTTGCAGCTATTGAATGATTCAAATTTGTTCATCATCTCTGTATATATTTTTAATTACTAACTTCACAAAAACTTTTGGATCATCAATAAAAAACAAAAAGAAAAAAAAAACTATATGGATTTTTTACTGAATCTGGTAGTTTTGTATTTTAACAAATTTCTAAGATGTACATTAATTAATTTGCAAATTTCAACAAAAGGAGAAGCATATGAATATATTGTGTGAAATGGTGCACAAAAAATTGTTCATGAAAATTGAAAATGAATAAATAGGTTCCTTCAGATTAAATCAAATAAAGTTTCTTCAATTCTTTTTCAAACGGTTTTTTTTTATCTTATAAATGGTTTTTATTAAAAATATTTTACTCCTCTATAATAGTCAAAAATACAAACTAGTAACGCTGATTAAGAAAAAGATATTCCATTCTATTCATCAGAAAAATGTAAACAAACAATAATAATGAAAAATGTCCACCTGCACTTTTTCTAGCACTTTTCGAATTTTTTTTTTTTTTTTTTTTTTTTTTTTTTTTTTTTTTTGCAATTTTTGTATAGTTTTTAAATTTGTAGTTTTGTACTATAAAAACATTATTATAATTAACATTTTATGTTTTCATTATGGTAACTAATGAGAACTTTAAGGAATGTGTTTTTAGCCGAATAAACTTTGTAAAAACCAATACAATTATAAATAGTTAATTTAGCAAATACATTTTTAGCATAATAGTAAACTTAAATTCTTATTACATATAACAATTAATTCATCGATGCAAATGCAGAGTTTGCATCGATGCATTAATCAATAAAACAAAATTTTAATCAATTTTGAATTAAAATATTTATAAGTACATATTCAAAATACAATTTATACAATTAGGGTTGTTTACCTATAACAAAACATTAGGGTTGTTTACTGATCAAATTTTACTGTTAAAATTTTAAGTAAAAACCTAATTGTTGTCAGAAGTTAAGAAAAAATCTAAATTGCGTTTTGAAAGAGATCAAAAAAAGGCCAAATGTCCTAGAAAATGAGGCTAGAAAAAAAACTAATATTTTTGTTTTTGATTCTAGGGCTTATTTTTTTTAGTTGTTTACGAGCAAAATATAGAACGCCTGCCAGCAAAGCAATAACCTAATGAAAGCAATACAAATGTTTATTATAAATAACAAATTTTTTTTTTTTGTATTATTTAATTTTTATTATTATTATTATTATTATTATTATTATTATTATTATTATTATTATTATTATTTCAACTATAATTCCTATTTCATTAAAAAAAATCGTAATATTTATTATTTTTTTGCGGAAAATACAGAAAAATCCTTAAATGTATGATTTTCTATAAATAATAAAATTAATAATTGGAAATAAAAAATAGAAGTTTTAGACCCTTTAATTTTTTTTAAAGGCTACAGAAAGTTTTAAAAGTGATAATAACACAATAATCTGGATTATTCGTTAATCCGGACGGCATTTCCTAGCAGCCATGTCATAACTCTATAATGTGAATTAAAAAAAAAAAAAAATTTTTAGGCAACACTGATGACAAGTGTTATACCCCCGTTAGACGACTATACGATTTGATATAAATTGTGTCAATAAACGTGATTATGTATTTGTATTTAATACAAATCCCACTGGTAAAAAGAAGGGGTAAAGAGCCCTTCTAGAAGGCCTTTTTTATGTCCAGAAGACCTTCTCCCTGCATTCCATGTTTATTTCATTTTTACACGCGATGTCATTGGGAGGTAGGCCTTAAACATTCGCGACCCTATACAGTCCTTCTAGAAGACCAAACAGGCCTTCTGTGGAAGTACTAAAAAAGAGTCCTTCTGCGGAAAGCCTTCTACAGGTCTACACTATTTAAGAAAATATTTTTTTATTTGTATAAAATATATAATTTTATTTATTTTAAATTATTGTAAAATGTTTTAAACTTAAAAAAAAACAAAATTCAATACTAAAAAACATTTCTGTTAACTTTTGACAAAACATCTTAAGTCAATATAAGACAAATTATTTGAAAATGATATTTGTATAGAAATTGTTGATTTTTTGTTTAATATTCCTGAAAATACTTAATTTTTTTTTTTAATTTTGTCAAAAATATAAGATATAATATAAAGGATTAAGTTTTCAATAAAATAGTTAAAATAAAAACCATAAATAAAAAATATAATTAACTTAGAACATCACATCCTATTCAAACAAAGAATTGGAGACAACTAAATGATTTACCATTCTTTTTTTTTTTTTTTTGAATTTTTGCTTTGAATTTTGATATTGTTTTTGTAACGGTTTTTGCACAGTTTTGTTTTTTAAATACTGTAGTCTTTTTTCCTTCTAAGAGAAGGGAATTAAAACAATGTACTTTTTATAAATAGATTTGTTGTTGTTGTTTAAAACAAGATATATTTAAAAAAATACAACATCTTACGGTCCTTCCAAGAGCAGCGAAGTTGGAAGCTCTGTCGGATCTTTTAGTGGGCAGGGATGAGGCATTCATGAAGGCCTTATTAGAGAAGACATGTTAGCATAAGCAACTGCATCTGAAAGAAGGCCTTCTAGGAGGCCTCGCAAATTTTACCGCTGGGATAATACTAGCATATCATGATTTCTTAATTCATCATTATCAACCTTCTAATGATCACGTGACTTATTGTTAAAATGCAAGAAAAATCACTTAAACAAATGTATTGTTGGTTAGCAAATATAATAGATTAAATACTTTGTATATATTTTATTGTATTTCAGTGTTTCTATATTAATGTTATCTCTTTTGTGGTGATTGTTTATACAAATTGAAATATTTTAAACTAAATAAAGATCTTGTTTTATTTTCTTTTGTTTGCTTCTTTGCCTCTTATCAAATTATTTATTTAATAATTTACTCAATACTGATATATATACATATATATGAGTTGTTTGTATGTAGGTATTTATGATCATTTATGAAAATCATATTTATTGTTGTTGTTGTTTTTTATGTGTATTACATGACATACTTTGTTGTACTTTTTTTTTCTTTCATTGCTTGGTAAATAAATTCATTAAACAAATAATAAATTTAAAAAGTCTCGTGTTTCTTTTATTACAATCACAATCAAATGGAAAAAATATCAAAAACTTTTTGATCGCTAAATGTGTAGTAAGTAGGGTGATCGGTTATTCGACTTTTTGGAGAAACCGCTTTTCGAATAGTTGGTATTTTGAAAAAACCCCTCAGAGTACTTTAAGTTTTAATTATACTTTTGATTTTTCTTTTTTTCTCGTTTGATCGTTTTCTTTTTTAATCTGAGTAGTGAGTTATTAAAAATGATTATCTGTTTAAAAATTTATAAAATTTCTTGAGTCTTCCTTGTGATAAGATTGGTTTTAATTTAATTTTGAAGTGTTATGGATTTATTATTTTGTGGGACATATAAGAATGTAATATTTCCCATATGTTGAATAAAATGGTTTTAACATTAGATAATTGAGGAAAAATTTGTTTGAGAATTTGTTAAAAATATCATCACATCTTTGGAATTTCAAAATAATGAGATTTTTTCTGCATAGAGAAATTTTATCATAAAACCTTTGTGAATTCCTCATTTAGGAGAAAGATCCGCTATTAAACAAAGTTTTATATCGTATTTTGTAATACTTTTTTTATATATTTATTATCTTTAGTGGAATAAGAACGTATAGCCATCACTTTAGAAATGTCTAAGAATTTGAATCCATTTGGAATCCGATTTACTTTTTCAATCAAAGATAAAAAAAAATTTTCAAATTTTCCATGATCAAGTTTTTTATCGCAATATAAAAATTATTGTAAAACAATAATTTGTTAGCGATGAAATATATCATTTTGTAAGTAGGTACATACATATGTATATCTCAATATGAGACCGCCACCATATATCTATATATATATGTTGTTATACAAACATTTTTTGTGTAAATTTACTTTAATATGGCGGCAAAATTTTTTTTGCGTTTCAGACAAAATTTCTCTGGTTCGTTTCGGTTTGTTTGAATTAATTATCGCGTAGTCCAGAAGTGCGACGAAGACTACATACGACAACAACAAAAAATTAAGAAGTGTTTTACGATTGGTTTGATATTTTTAGTAACAAACATTTTTCTTCATTTGTATTCCAATCAAATAAGTGTATTTCAATCAAGCATTAATGAAAGACGCCATTTCTTCTTATGGTTCACTAGAATGACGCATTTTTTATTTAATTTATTTTATTCTTTTTTTTTTAGCATTTTTGTTTAATAAAATTTTACAATAAAGCGCAGAATAAATAATACTTAAGTAGGTGAAATATTTTACTATACATATTTACAATTTTATTTTAACTTTTGTTTACTAACTAAATTTGTGTTAAATAAATGTAATTATAATCTATATATTAAATTATATTTAAGTTTTCACCAAACATTTTGTTTTTAAAAATATTCCATTCAATTTTCAAAAAACTTGATAACATCAATGTGTTATTTGGTTTTTTATTTTAATTTTGGTTTATTAAATTGTTTTTTATTTAGTCCATTAACTGTTAGTCAGTTAGTCAGGTGTTAATTTATAATACTTCAGAAAGTGTGTTTGTTATCTATTGCAAAAAAAAATCCTCAGTAGATTATTAATATAGTAAAATTCCGCAATAAATAGAAATCAGGTCAGTAACAGGTGTTGCCTTGCGTAAGGTCGTAACACAATTAACCAATTAATTCCTACGTTAAGATTTTTATTTACGAATATATACTTGAATAGAAGGGTAATTTTAAGCGCCAAACGAAATGAAATGAAAATAAAGATTGCGATTTACTTACAGTAATTTATCTTTTAACGACAACACTGTTAAGTGAATGGCTCTTTGTTTGTTAATCGATATTTGAAGAGGTTTTTCATGATACGAATAAAATTAATTGGCTTCCCAGTAAAAACAGAACTGAAAATGTGCCGAAAAAGGAGCTGCAGATTTTTTTAACGAACGTTGTTATTAGTAGAATGTTATCCTTTATTAGTTCTTGTTCATTTCTTTTCCCTTAAAACTATGTTTATAAATTTGTTCTGTAGAAAATTTTATTAATACATACAAAGAATTTTAGTTGGAGTTTTAGTTGTTTTCTATGGCTTACAGTTTTCTCAATTCATACAGAACCCATACATGTATAAGAGAGCATTATCAAAAATAGAGAGTCGGACTATTTCGTATACTTTGGTCAACTTGCTCACAATAAACCTAACTGAATTGTTAAAAGAACTAACTCATTGTATGTGTTAGTAAAATTTTCTACAGAACAAATTGTTTGTAGAAAAGACTTGGACTTCTAGCTCTTTTCTATGACTTTGGTTAAGGAATTTTAATTCAATACTTTTACAATCAGAAACGTATTGAAATATCAGTTTTATATAAAATGATCAAGTCAAGTTATATTATAAACTATTCAAGAAATTACATAATACTAAATGCTTTACTTAGAAAACATATGGTAAATATTTTCGTTCAATAATATCTGTAAATCAATATTAAGTCGGTAATGAGTTAAGATCATGAAAATGAGTTATTTCAATATCAATCCGAAATAACTGTACCAAAGTCGTTATTTAAAAAAAAAAAATCTAAAGGAAAAAGTATTTAAACTTTTAAGTTTTTTTTTATTCAGACTTTGATAGTATTTGTAAAAAATGTTTCTATATTTTTTACGGTAAAAAAAATATTTCTAATATTATATTAAATAGTTATATTAATATATTAAAAAAACAAAATTCATGTGTAATTTTTCTTCATCATTTTCTTTTTCTTTACATAAAATTAAACGTAACGTTTTGTTTTTCATTTTGTTGCTGCGGCTTCTGCTGCTGTTATATGAATACCTTTCATAATTTGCTATTGTGTCCTTAATAGTTTGTCTTTTCTTGCGAAAAGCGCAAACTAAAAAAGATTTATGTACTCGTAAATATGTTCCCACCATCATTATTGTGTTAAAAAAAAAAAAATTATATTTATAAAAAACTAATGCTAAATAAACTCATAAAAATTCTTAAGAATTTTACTCATTGACTATATGAAAAAAATGACAAAAGAAAAATCATAGCATAAAAAATCGTATGACTGTAAATGACAACAAAAATTTTAAAAAAGAAAATATAACAAACTATGACACCAGAACCAATAATACCCCCAACATCGTCATCAAAATATTTATATCTTTATTGTCTAGGGCAGAGAGTCTTAAAGTGCTTTTACATATACATGTATAATACAAAAATAAATTAAATTCTCTAAAGTAATCAGAAATTAAAGAAAATTTCTAAAATTCTTTAAATTAAAAATTTTTTAAAAAAAATCTTGTATTCTATATGTCTTCAATGCTTCTTTTATACTTTGAAATGAATATTTTCTTAAAGTTTTTCACTCACTTTAAAATTATTTCTTAAACAAAATTTGTGAACAACTGGCCCACACACATAATACAATATTTTATACATAATTCCCATAATGATCATACATAAGATGTTTTGTCTACTTAAGTGGGTGTTAAATTAGACATCAAAAAATATTTAACACCTTGTTTTAAATTATAGCCATAATAAACAATAGAAAAAATAATAAAAACATTGTATATATCAATTTATATTAAAATATTTATATAAATAGCCATAAAGTAGAAAAACGATTCATTCGTAGACATTATAAAATTTATAATAAAAAAAATAACTTTTTAAACTAAATTATAGCGATAACACAGCAATGCACTTTAAAAATTGTTGATGGGTAATCGAGTTTTCTTATTATTTTATTTCTTATTTCATATGACAATACCTAAGGCAATAAAGTTTTAAACATAAAGTCAAAAACGAATTTTGAATACTCTACACCTACTACCTACTATAATAAATTAAAAATATTAATAAACAAAAGTTGATTTTTAAAAAATATTTCTTAAGAAAATTACAAAAAAAAAAATTACTTAACACTGCTTTACTAACCATTATTAAGCAAAATTTCTTATAGTTGTATTAAAAAACGATGATTTGCTTTAATATAACTTTAAATATTTTATTATTATTTCCGTTACATTTTCCAGGAGAATATTTTTCATTCATGTTAAGATTGTCGAAAATTCTTCTTGCAAGCAACACTGACAATAAGAATGACAGAGATACAAAAAAATAATCTTAATATTTAATATAGACAATAAATAGTTTTCTGAATATGATTTTCTTAATAAATATATTAAAAGCTAAATTGTATATTAACTAGCATGTACATTAAACACAAAAAAATAAAAGCTTTTTTGAATACGAATGTTAAACTTAATATTAGCTTTTTTGCTTTAATATTATAAACTATGAAAATTAGACAGTTGCCATTAGCTTTACCGTTAATATAGGATATGATTAATAGTTTTAATTTTTTTTCTGTTTTCTTTATTTTTATTACATTTTGTCCATAAATTGTTATTTGAACAGTTATTTGATTAATATCTTTCTCACAAAGAAATGTCTCAAAGCTTTTACCCTAATACCTGTTGCCACTCAATTTTTTGTAGATTTTTAATTAACCAACTAAAACTTTCCATCTGTTAGAGATCAAAAATATTTCAATAAATTATTTCAACACTTTGATTATCGCTAACTCGTGCACTAATTAATGGGCTCAATCTTGTGACATTATAGCAGCATCATTTAATTAAAAACTCACCTCTATTTAATGAGATATGGCAACACAAAATTATACTCAAATATTTAAATGAAACAAAATTAATATAGACGATGTATTTTTTTTTTATAATTAACATAAACAAGTTAATTAATTTTAACCCATTTCCAGCTGTCGAAGTTTAAAATAGCCTAATAGCGGAACCAATGGAGGAAGTAATTATTATATTATATAATAAAAATCGGATTTTCTTCTTTTAGGATGAACTCAGTTATACAATTTTGATCTCTAAATGTGTGATTTTAGTTACACACATAGTGGGAATTTTAATTGTGTTGCCAGTTGCCGAAATGATATTGCAGATGTCAATTGATAGCTGAAAGTTCTCAAAATTTGGGCCATATCAAAAATGTTTGGAAATGAAAATATGCTACTTTTATTCAATTGGTTGTATTTATACAATAAATGTAGACTTTAAAAGCAAAATACCCCAAAAATATATTTTTTTTATTACGAGATTTCTTCTATAAAATCTTAAAAAATTTAAATTCATAATTTCAAATAATGTCAACAAACACATGTGGCCCACAATCTCTGAATTTTGGACATAATTACAATATGATGATTTACTTAAAAAATAATTGTTACTTTTAAGGTTTTTTCGGAATACTGTTTACGATTCTGTAATAATGATTAAAACCGGAAAATGGCAGATACGCTACGGTGAACAAAATAATTTAATAAATCTGTTTTTTTTTTTTAATACATCATCCAGATCTGTATTATTACTTCAATATTATAATAATTTTAACTACGCAAATAGATATATTAATAGAATTCTTTTATTTCATTATTCAATTTTACTACCTCGATTACCACAAATAATACGCCATTATAATTTTTAAATTATAAATAAAATGTAATAAGACGACTTCATTAAGACTTCAATTCAATTATATATTGCAATTCTTATAGAAATTATCTAGTAAAATCCAGTTAAATATCATACAATTCAATCAAAATTTATTTGATTCATTTTACCAAAAAAAAAAAAAAAGATTAAAGTGAAATATAAAAATATTTAATTTATGACTTGATTTTAAAATATTTTTATTATTTAAAAGAATGTGAGATAATAACATTTTGGTTATCAATTTAATATAACTGCGAAGAAATATTATGTATGAGTAATTTTTTTAGACAACTTTCATAATTGGGCGTGAGGTGGCGCTTCAGTAAAAGCAAGTTATGCGATAAATAAAAATATCAAAAAAAAAAAAAAACTGTGTTCTTAGAAAATTATTATGTAAAAATTTATCTAATTAGTAGAACTATGTAGACAATTTTTTTGTCGCTTAACTTAATTTTTAAAAAGATTTATTTGATGGCCTGTCATTAATGTTTCCTTTTCACACTCATAATTTCAATTATGACAGCTTGCAATAATGTATTTTATTTATTATTTATTTAAAAAGTAATGATGGTATTTAAAAAGTAATGATATATTCATATGTGCATAACTGTCACATGCAATCAATCAATATTGCGTCTTTTAGATTTTAATAATATTTTGGAATTTTCAAATGAATTTTTTAATCGTTTATTTGAAAATGATTAAAATACACTGATTTTAAACTTTGGTCTTCCGTTATGGCTGTAAAAGTAAAATAAAATATTATGTCAGTTGCAAAATCAAATTAAATTATCAAAAAATTTATTAAATGAGTACAAGTTTATAGTACTTACTATAAAAGTAAAAAAAAGTATGGCAATACTCTATTATTTATTGATTTATTTATAGCAAAAACTTACCTGTAGTGAATTGTTAATATTTATTGTTTTATCATCTTTATTAGAGCGAATTTAAATCCCCCAACAAATATAAATAACAATTATTTATTCTTTGCTTAATTTAAATAAACAAAATAATATGTTTAATGTCTACAACAACATTTTTCGCCGTTTATTTTAATAATTCAACTATAATTAGAACAAATTATTCGCTCGTCTTGATATAATTATTTCATCGTTCAAATAAAAAAAAAAAAATAAATGTATTATTTTTACCCATTAATTATATTCTTGAATATGGTTAAGACCATTTTGACGACTTATTTTATGTTTGAAGTCATTTATGCGTGTTAGTGGTCAAAGTTCTTTTCATTAAGGAGAAACGTAAGAGGAGGCCATTACTTTCACAATGACATTATAATTTTTTATTATAATTTCAAAATAAATCAAATTGATAATGTTTGTTTGTATGTGTGTGTGTGTGTTTTTTTTTTATTATTTTTATTTCTTTATTTGAATTTAATTTTATTTTGCAGTTTTTTTTTTATATATTAATTTCAAACACACACCCTTGACTTTGCCTCTAATTATATTGCAATATATAGGTATTAAAAAATAAAAATACATATTAAAATTTTTATTGACGTCACATCGTCGTTTAATAATATATATACAGGGTGTTGACAAATCTTTGATACAATACTTAAATTTAAATAAAATAAAAATCATTTTGAAATTCTGCTAAAAATTTTATCAAAGTTTTTATCAAACGACTGGTAAAATTATTATTGTCATTATTTAAACACTTTGATGCTTCAATCGTCATTTTAATGACTTATAAAATTGAGCGAAAATTGCAAAATTTAAATCAAAAAGTTTTAAAACAGTTTTTCGTCTCCTAATGTTTTAGTTACACTGTAGTAGCTATTTTTAACAATTCTTCATCGATATTTTTTCTGTAATAATGTAATTATTTTAAGACTTTTTGGTGATAAGCAAATTTTGTTTAATTTCATCAGCAATTGATTAGTTTTAGTTAGACTATTAATTAATTTAATCAAATTAATTCTGTTGCCAATATTAGGGCAACCGGAAGCAATAAAATATTTTTAATGTGCTGATCAATTCATAAAAGGAAAAAAATCACGTGAGTTTTTTTTTTATTTTTTTATTTTAGTTAATTCATTTATCAGCATTGCATTAAATAAAATTATTATTATTTAAATTGATAAACAATATTTTATAAATATTTAAAATTAAATTCATAATTCTTAAGATATTACGAAAGCACAAGATCGGAAATAAGTAATGATTTATTCACTTTTTTTTGGCAATTTTTCAAATGATTTATTTCAGGAATGAATGACTAATATTTACTTTTATTCATTACATAATAAATAATATTGAAAATATTATGATAATAAACTTTTTTGTGCAATTAAAAATCCCTTTAAAACATAGACTTTCTTCATAAAAGCTGCACTCCTGCATTTCTAACAAATCGATCTAGTATTTAGGGTTTATTTTTTATAATTGGAAAATATTATATATTCAAATATCGCTATTTCCGATAAATGTTGCAAGTAAAATCGCATCGATTTAAAAGTTATTTTTAAAAAAAAAAAATTAAAATGCAGGGAACTAATATCTTATATCGCCCTAAATTCCATAAAATCATTTGAAGTTGATATAGTCCAACTATTTTAAATATAAAAATTATAAATAATGAGATGAAATTGAAATAAAAAACAAGCCCAATTACTTAAGTGGCCAAGCTATACACCCTTCCAAGCTATAAACTCTTCTAAAAAATTTTTTTTTTTTTCCTTTTTGGATTTTCGTCATTTTCTCTTACAAAAATCCTATTCTCTCCTCTTACAAAAATCATTTCTCGTTTTATAAGTCAATATTCACCGAAATTTCGTTAATCTGTACTAACAAAGATTTTATTACAGATAAAATATTTATAGTTTTTAGAATAAAAAAAAAACAATTCTTTACAAAACTTTTATGGAACCGAAACTGCGCCATTTTAAATTTTATTAAGTAAATAATCGAAATCTGACAGGAAGCAAAAATTTGGCAAAAGTTATAGTTTTCTTTTGTCAAAGGTATCCTATTTTTAGCTCCGACCCTGAGGGATGTTTTAGGTCCACCATCCAAACTTAACATTACTTACTCATCTCCAAATTTCATGTAAATCTGGAATCACGTGAATCAGTTGGCTAGAGCGCTAGATTAACAACCCGTATACCGTCAATTGCACGAGACAACGCCCAATTGTCTCTGTCTTCCGTTTTTGCAAATATTTTTATTTTCTCTATTTTTATTTTCTTGAATTTCGAAAAATTCACGAATTTATTCACAATTTTCATTTTCCGAAAAAATAAAATAATAGGGAAACTTCAATTTTTCAATATATTCCTACTTTTTAATTTACTATTCCATTAATATTAAAAAATGTATACATAAAATTAAATAACTTTAAATATTCCCAGTAAAAACTTTGCTTGCCATGTAATGAGTTAAGAAGCTAATATAATGGCTCTTCACTACATACACATTAGATGAATAACTCATTATTTTAACACGGTGATGTCATTAGAGGCAACTACTTACAATATATTATTACTGGTAGGCATTTCAGAAAGTCATTACTTAGATGTCTTTATAAGAACTAATTACTTTGAAGCTATTCAATAACTTATTAATTTCAAAGAATTGCAGAAGTCATTATTATCCAAGTGAATAGTAACTAGTTACATTATCGGTTATAAATAAGTACTGAAAGATGGAAAAATAAACAGATGATATATTTTTTAAATTTATTAAAAACATATATTAAAATTGAAGACTATAATTTAAAACTGAATTGTCGAAATTAAATTTTCGTTCGACATAAAGAAACAAGTAATTAATGTATTTTTATGTTTTACCGACTCTAAAAATATATCATTTTTATAATTTAAATGAAAAGATTGATAAAAAATAATATTTCCAAAAATCTGATCTCTATTAATTGGTTACATATCAGGTTAAAAGTAAGTGCTTACTAATCTACTTTCATGTAATGCAGAAAGTATGTTGTTATCATTGAAAAGTAACTGCATCCGTAACTACATGCCATTACCAAGTTTTTGCTGGGTATTTAAAA
>MINK01172690.1:0-18531 GCA_001735545.1 Phormia regina
TAGTTTATTCTATAATCTAGACTATATTTTATTCTATAGTCAAGACTATATTTTATTCTATAATCTAGACTATATTTTATTCTATAGTCTAGACTGTAGTTTATTCTATAGTCGAGACTGTAGTTTATTCAATAGTCTAGACTGTAGTTCATTTTATAGTCCAGACTGTAGTTTATCCAAAGTCAATTTATTCTAAAGTCTAGGCTATAGTATATTCTATAGTCAAGACTATATTTTATTCTATAATCTAGACTGTAGTTTATTCTATAGTCTAGACTGTAGTTTATTCAATAGTCTAGACTGTAGTTTATTCAATAGTCTAGACTGTAGTTTATTCTAAAGTCTAGGCTATAGTATATTCTATAGTCTAGACTCTAGTTCACTTTATGGCCTAGACTACAGTTTTATTCTAAAGTCTAGGCTATAGTATATTCTAGGCTATAGTCTAGACTGTAGTTTATTCTAAAGTCTAGGCTATAGTATATTCTATAGTCAAGACAATATTTTATTCTATAATCTAGACTATAGTTTATTCCATAGTATTTCTTAAAGAATATTTTATAGCCTTAATTCTATTATATAGTCTTATAGAATAGAATTAACTATATTTTATTCTATAGTCTAGACTGTAGTTTATTCAATAATCTAGACTGTAGTTTATTCTATAGTCTAGACTGTAGTTTATTCTATAGTCTAGACTGTAGTTTATTCTATAGTCTAGACTGTAGTTTATTCTAAAGTCTAGGCTATAGTATATTCTATATATTTTATTCTATAGTCTAGACTATAGTTTATTCCATAGTATTTCTTAAAGAATATTTTATAGCCTTAATTCTATTCTATATTCTTATAAGAGAAATTTAAAAAATTTATATTAAATTTTATTTTAAAAATATTAATTCATTTGTTTAATTAATTAAAAGAAACCGCTTTAAATTTTTCTTTTTAAATAATTGAATTTTAACATGCTGCTTTATAATTCTTCTTAATAATAAAGAGAAACTTAAATGCAGAGATTTAGCTAAATCTCAGTTAAAATAACTAAATAAATAATTAGTCATAATTCAAAAGCATTTAAAATAAAATTTCAAAAATAAAAAATAAGTCTCAAACATGAATTTTGATTTCTTTTTTTTTCATTCTTTATTTTCTGTCTGATTCCAAAAAAGAAAGAAAGAAAAAAAAATTATCATGTCTCTTAAAAGGCTAACAATGTGTTTTAAATTTCACACATTTATTTAACTTTGACTGGTAAAATGATCTTCAATCAAGCATGAAAATACTTTTTTTTATGCATATACATACTTATATATACAACAAAATCATTAAATAAAAATTAAATTAATTTAACAAACACTCTAGATAAATAGATTCGTCAGCCACATATAAACAGCCTCAACATCATAGAATTCTAGTATTAAAATAAAAAATAATCCGGAAATTAAAGCAAAGTGATACAGACACTAATAAACAAAAATAAAAATATAAACAGAATGCCAAAAATCCCCCAGTCATGTAACGGGTCAAGTTTCAATTTCCAAACATAAGTTTTTCAATGGATTAAACGCCAGCCGGGCCATTTAATTTGAATGTCAATGATTTTGTGGATATTATAAAGGTTTTTGTTTTGTTCGTTTCATTGTTTGTTTTTTCTTTTTTGTCACCAGTATTTTATTTTTGACATTGTTTAGTTAAATAGGTTTTACATTAATTGATTGATCTATGAAATTGATCTTGTTTGATGGAGAGATAAGAGTAATTGTAAAAATTGTAGGTGTGTTTTGCCTACAAATTAATTGTTTTTTATTTAATTTATACATTTTAGATGTAATATAGTTTATAAAGAAATAATTGTTATTTTTAAAGTTTTGTTTTTGACAAATAAATTTAAGCTAAAATTGTTAAATTTTAAATATATTTCTTTATTTAGTAAACAATTTTCCTAACCTGGCCTTTAAAATCCTTTTGTTTTGCTTATAATATGGCAGCTTTATAACTGACACTTTGTAGAGTAACCAGATTAACATAAACGTTTTTGTATGAACTAAAACACAATAACAGCGTAAACGACAATGTTAAATACAAAAAAATTAAAAATATAAAAATTAACGATTTCTTTTAAATTAATACATTTAATCTTAACAAAAACAATTAATTAAATTATTAACTACAATAAATGTTTATATTTATACAAAATAAAATAAAATTTGTTCTTTTTATCTTCTTTTTTTTTAAGCTTATTTAATTGATCAGCTAGAAGATAAAAATGTTACTACACAAAATGAAATTTTGGAACGTATTACCGATTATTGTGGTAAACCGGTAACAGATGCCTCAAAAGATGATTCAGAACCCTATTACAAATGGACTTTTTATCATGCATTTTTCTTTGCCTTTACGGTATGTTCCACCGTGGGTTATGGTAATATATCACCTACCACCACTTTAGGACGCATGATTATGATAGTATATTCGGTAATAGGTATACCAGTTAATGGTATATTATTTGCCGGTTTAGGTGAATATTTTGGAAAGACGGTAAGATTTTAAATTTAATATGATTATAATAAAAAATAAATAAAACCTTTTTATTATTTTTTATTTATATAGTTTCAATCCATTTATCATCGTTATAAAAAGTACAAAATGTCCAATGACAAACATTATGTGCCACCACAATTAAGTTTAATCTCTACCATATTAATAGCTTTAGTACCGGGTATAGCATTATTTTTACTAATACCTTCATGGGTATTTTCCTATTTTGAGGGATGGTCATATTCTTTGGCATTTTATTATTCCTATGTTACCACAACGACCATAGGATTTGGTGATTATGTGCCCACGTTTCAGCCACAACAGGTAATTTTAGAAAAATTCCTTTTTTTAATTTTGCTACAAGAATTTAATTTTTGTTATTATAATTTTTTTTATTTAATTTAATTTATTTTGCTTACTTTGTTTTTTGTTTTATAGCCTAAAGAGTTTGGCGGTTGGTTTGTGGTTTATCAAATATTTGTTATAGTTTGGTTTATATTCTCATTGGGTTATCTTTTAATGATAATGACATTTATAACTAGGTGAGTTCAACATAATATATAAAAATATATTTTTTTTATTAAAAACAAGGGCTTAGCAACTGGTTATATTAAAAGCACGTGAAAATAATGTGATCTTATAGTTATTAGAAATTAATTAACATAAGGAGATTGTAAATAATAAAAAATAAACTAAAAATTTATTTACTTTTATATTGAAAACGTTTGTGATCTAAATTTATAAATTTTATTTTAAAAATTGGCATATGTTACAGTCGTATTCACAAAAAAATAATGTATGTTTAATAAAGGTTCACTAACTTTTTGTATGTAAATTGCCTTCAGAAAAAAATAGTAAACCTTTATCAAGTATGCATTATCATTTTTGAATACGCATGTTAATCTTTAGTCCACTGTGTAGTGTTATTTACAGTCTAGTCTAGTTAAAGTTCTACAATTTTAAAATAATTTTAGTTTCAATTTAAAACAGAAAATTTTGTTATTTTAAAATTAAGTTAAAAACATTTAATCAAATATATTTCAATCTGTTAAAAATATTTAAATTATTTAAATATTCGTTATTTTATATTTATATTTCAATTAAAATACTCATACGCACTCTCACGCCGAAAAGGAAATTTTAATATTTAATTTTATCCTCCCTACATTTGATTTTCGATTTAAGGCAAAATATTGAAATAATTTTTTACAAAATTAGTTTTTATTTAATATTTTTTATTGAATTCTAAATTTTGCTATATAATTTCTTTTAAAATTCATTTAAATTACCTAAAATGACAAATTTATTGTCATTTTCTCCATCGTTTATTTCCTGTTTACATATACTTCCGGCTAAATTTAATGCGTTCCTTTATTAAACGTATTTTGAATTAATATTTCTTTAATATAAAACATTTTCTTTAACAGAACAAGTAAAACTAACTCAATTTCTTTTAAAATTTATAAACTAAAATTTTTAATTTTCTACTAAAACTCTTCTACACTCTCTCTCTCTCACTTTAATGGTTTCCTTACATTTAACTTCCGGCGTAGGGCAAAAAATATGGCTACACTTAAACTATATTAGACAACTATGCAATTGATGTTAATAAACAGTGAGTTGCCAATGTAAAGAAAAATGTTTTAACGTTAAAATGTATTTAAAGTAATATTTTATTAAATTATTTAAAAAAATAAGAAATATATTAAAAATTTTATTAAAATATACAACAACGTATTTCATAAATTCTAAATTTAATATTTTAAATTAATTAAATTTAAATTAAAAAATTAACTTTAAGGTAAAATAAATTAATTTTAGGAAAATAACAAATTTTAGATTTAAAAATAATACTTATTTACAATCTCTAGAGTTAAATGATTTGTGGTTATAAAAAAAATAAAATAAATACCATAACATTTTAATTTAAGGGAGTTTTTACCTAATATTTAGTTTTTGCACTTTATAACTGGGAAATAATATACAGAATTTAAGGGCTATATATATTTGCACCTTAATTAATTATGGTTTTTATTAAATTTTTATTTTTATTTAAAACTAAAGTTTACCCTTTTATCCAAATCAACATTTTATATATATTTTTCCTTTCCTCTATTTCTTTCTCTCCTTCCACACATATCTTTCAGAGGCTTACAAAGTAAAAAATTATCACAATTGGAGCAACAATTATCATCAAATATTAAAGCCACCCAACAACGTATATGGGGTGGTGTTACCAAAGATGTGGGCTATTTGAGGCGTATATTAAATGAATTATACATAATGAAATTTAAGGTAAATTTTTATTTAAAGAAAATCAAGAATTTCAATGATATGGAGTGTTCTTTCTTTTTGGTATTTTTGTATATCTATTAAATGTTTAATATATTTTTCAAAAATTTTGGGGATTTATAATAATTACTGTAATATTATTTATTAAATATTTATGTTTTTTAATAGATATGGGTGTTAAATTTTGCAAATTTATATATTTTTTTATATTATATGAAACATAATTGTTTTTTCAAAAAATTTTCGGTTGGTAAATTTATACATTTTTATTTTATTTATTCAATTTTTGTTTTTTATTTAACATTTTGGGTTTTGCAATATTATTTTTAAATGTTTTGCACATTTTTTTTTTTTTTTAAATATTTCGGCACTATTTTTAGTGTTTTATTAATAAAATCAAACATTTCTAAGAGAAGATTATTAAACAAATTCTTATACTTACTCTTAGATTTTTTGCTAGCAAAGTCGTTAAGGAAGGATCTTATTGTGTAAGTATTGATTTAAGTAAAAAAAATCAATATGATTCAAACACATAACAAACAAATCCCTACACCAAAGAATCTTTACTTAAAAAATTATTATTTGTTAAAATAAATCTTCACCAATAATGTTTTTTATAAAAACTATTTAAAATAAAAAATATTTTACAAAATATTAATTTTAAAATTTCCCCAAAACTTTCCAAATCTATAAAAATTATTTAAAATAAAACATGTATTGTGGAAACCTAAAATTTCTTAAAATATCAAACAAAAAAAAAATGTTTTTATACAATAAAAATCTTATTAAAAAAAAAAAAGAAATAGTTACATTTTCTTTTAAGAATTTTAAAATATTCACAAATAGTTGGCAAAACATAGTCAAAATTTTTATAAAATTAAAAAAAATCTTAAAACGTTAAAAATCGTTTAAACACCCATATAATTTGAATTTCCCTTTAATTTATTCCATAAAGTGTTATGAAATTCTTAAAAATTATTTTAAATTAAATGTTTTCCCTCTAAAATTAACCAATATCTCCTTAATACAACAACTAAAGGCAACTCTATATTGTATTTCCGTTTAAATTCAAAGTATTGCCACTTTGTAATTAAATATGAAAAGTAAGAAATGTGGCAACTGCTTATTGTATTGTTTTGTTAAAAACAGTGCTGCCAGTTCAATGTAAAAGAAAAAAGGCTTAAATTGTAGAACTTTTTAGAAAAAAGAAATAAGTTATGAACTATAACAAATAAATGTAAAGTAAATAACTAAAAAGTATTGAAAATATATTGTACATTGTTGGAATATTTGTAATTTTAAGTTTTTTTTTACCAGAAAAAGTCTTAATGTGATTTTAATTTGTTTAGGAAAACTTATAATATTTTAGAATTTTTTTTGTTTGTTTCTAAATAAAACTATTTAATGATTTTTAAAGAATTTAAAACTTTTATTGAATTTTGGCACAAAGTTATTTTAAATTTCATTTTAAAATTTAAAGTTCGTTTTGTGGCCTTATTTTTTTACGAAAACTTTATAAAATCTCAGCTAAATCATTTGAAGATTTTAATATTTTTCTAATTAGCCATTTTCAATGTCATTTAAAAATCTTTAATATTTCAATTAAAGATTCTATTATCACCTCAAATACGATATCTTTTGAATTCAAAATGAAGTCACTTCAAAGTCTTGATTAAGAGAATTTTCAAAACTTTCAAATTTTCATCATTGTTTTGTTTTCATTTAACAGAATTTTTAAACTGTCAAATTTGCTTCATTTGAATCTCTTTTTAAAGAAAATTTTCGTTGCAATTTAAAGTTTAAATTTACACTATTTAAGTGCCATTTGAAAAGTAATTTGCGGGGCCTATTACTAATTCAAATAACATTTTATTTGAATTGGAGTAATTTCAAGTTTTGATTCGGTTAATCTCCAATAAAACTCGTTTATTTTAAAAACATAGCACGGCTTAAGATCTTAATTTGCTACATTAAAATGTACTTTTTTAAAGTTTATTAGCTAATTTTGAACGAGCTTTAAATGAATTTAATATAACTAATTTCTTTTTTCCTCTTTCTAGCCTGTATATACCGATGAAGAGGAGTATGAACGCTCTTTACATCGTTCCAATTCTTGCCCTGAACTCACCATGTATCGTGTTGATCCTATACCCATACCTAGCCGTAAGCGTGCTTTCTCCGAATGCTATGATGCGGTGGAGGCCCGAGCTGTGGGTACGCCCTTTATGGTACATGCCTCTTCGGATACTGAACTCACACGTATCGATCGGCAGAAATCATTTGAAACTGCTGAAGCATTTAGACAAACTACCGGTCTATTGGCTAAGGTGGTGGGTGCTTTAGCTGCCGTCAAACCACCCCTCGAAGAAGAGGATACTACCTTGGGAGCCTCTAGTATGTATGGTGGGTATCATGGTTTTTCAGACTCTCAAATCTTGGCTAGTGAATGGTCATTCCCTGGATCCAATGAAATACCCAGACCAAGGGGACGCGCTTGCTCTGACTTTAATCTCAATCCTAAGCCACGGGTAAGACGAACCACTGTGGCTGGACATAATGAATGGACTTGGAGTGGTGACAATGATCAAATTCAAGAGGCTATTAATGTTAGAAGTCGTCAAATGGATCGTGATAGAGAGAATTTGTATCGCAGTAGTTTCGGTTTGCCTACCTTGGACTATATGGAAGATGAGGAGACTGAAGAAATTAAACGTAAACCCAGTAGAATTAAGAAATTCTCTATGCCCGATGGTTTTCGTAAAATGTTTCCCTTTAAGAAGAGGTCGTCACAGGCGGAATTTTCTGGTTCAGATATTGAAAAAGCTAATGGACGTAAATTCTCCGTGGTTAGTGTACCGGAGATTATGCAGCATCAAGGTACTAATGTGGATTATTATAGCACGGTGACAGCCAATGCTAGTCCTACCTTCTTCCGTAATGGCAAACCTTTACCGATCTCTCAACTGCATCCTTCACAAGGTAGTTTGAATAAACAATCCACATTAACAAATGGTCATTTGCCGGACTCCAATGCTATCTCCAATACTTCTTACCAAAGAAATGCGGCAGCAGCAGGAGCACGTAGACGCAGAGAATCTATATTTGCGCAAAATCCAGCTTTGGCGCATCGTAAAGGTAGCTTATATCCTCCTGCTGCTGCGGCTCTGGGCCAAAGACGAGGCAGTCTCTTCACCACAGAACGTAGGGGCAGCACAGCTTCAGCATTTGCTTTGCCTCCACCACGTAGAGGCAGTCTTTTCCCCGCAGCCGCTGCCAATAGAAGACCCAGTATTTTGTCTTCTACTTCCCAAGATGAAATGGAAGTTTTGGAAAACACTACCCTGGCCGATTTAATAAGAGCCTTGGAAGTAGTACACACCCAGGCAGTATTAGATGAGGCTGCCGAAGCTTCTCAGGCAGCCAATCAAACAAGCAGTGGTCTATCGGGCTTATTCCGTGCAGATAAAAAGAAACGTAAGGCCAGCACTAGTGCTTTAGAGCCACCACCTTTGCCTCCCATTTTATCGCTGTTTGGTAATGATAGTGCTACCCTAAAGGCGGCAGCAGCCAATCGTTTATATGCTCGTAGATCCACTATAGTGGGTACTTTGCCGCAAACCAGCCAGCAGTTGCAGCAAACTTCCATAACCAGCAATAATTCAAACAATATATTAAATCGTAGAAAAATGTCCACCGTACAAATCCAGGAGCCACCACCCAGTTACTCTGAACAGGCAACAGCAACATTAGCCAGCGCACCAACACCTGCACAAAGTAAATTCAAGAGACGTTTTAGTGTTAGACCCACAGCTTTGCAAATACCCCCGGGCAAGGCACCACCACCAGGAGTTAATATTAATGCAGCAGCTGAAGTAGTAGCTACACCTTCTCAGACCGTATTACAACGACGTCTGTCACTAAGACCCTCACCATTAGCCACTACACCCAGTATTACCACCACGGCACCTGATGGTTCGCCTACCAGTCCCACCGCCACCTCCTCCTCATCACCCAGTAGCACTACACGTTTGCTGCCTTTGCCAGCTAGGCCCTCAAATACTAGCACTCATTCGCCTCTTTCACGTATAGTGCAAATATCACAAGCTCAACGTAAATCTAGTATGCCAGATGGCTTTGCAGCACGTAAACCCGATAAATAAGTGCATTAAATTAATATTTTATAATAATTTTTCTTTTTATTTCTATTTTACCAAAAAATGTAATTATATAGTAATATATTTTTCGAGGCTGTTAGTTCACGGTGAATGATGACATTTGCTATTTTGTAATATTTTTAAGCCATTAGTTCACTGTGAATGTTAGGCATTCAAACAATTAATGAAAATCACTTTAAGTGAATGACATTATTATACAAATTTTTTTAGATAAATTAATATTTTTATAGTTTGGATTTGTAAAATACAAATGTTTTTTTGTTTGTTTTAGCGTTAAGTTTTAATGTTTGTTTCCTGAAAATTGCCAAATATATTTTTAAAATAAAAGACAATAGTTTGTAGGTACTACATAAGTAATTTTTTAGTAATTTAAGTGTAGAAAAATGTATTAAATATATTTATTACAATATTATGTTATATTAAACGAGCTAATATGAACAAATTTTTTTTAATAAAAAATTAAGAAATATTTGAAAAAAAAAAAAATAAATAAATAAAAATAAAAAAACGTTTTTTAATTAATATCCATTAAAGAGAACGGTTGAGTTTTATACAAAGACTTAAATACTATTACAGTTGAAAATGCTTAAATTGTTCATTATTTTAACTTAAGTATAAAAATATATGAAATGAATAATAATTAACACAGAATCTTCATAATTTTCTATATTTCCGGTGTCGAATATATAAATTCTTTATGAAAATTATTAATAACAACCTTAGTACCTTTAAATAATTCTCTATAGTTGTAACTTCAAATTTTAAAAAATATATCTCAATTACCATTTAACACATGCATTTCCACTAAAACTAACTTATATCCGCCTTTAATTAAATAAATTTTTCGTAATAAAACAAATTTGGAAAATAATTATACAACCGTGTTTCAACGCCGAAGAAATATTGAAATTAAGTTGAACGGTTTTCATTTATCATTAACATGATGTGAATATTGATTGTTAAACATTAGGAAAAAACATAAACAAAATTTTAAATTTTCGTATATTTAATATTTTAAAATATTTTCACATTTTGAAAATAACGGCCTGTCCCAAAATGTGCAACAATAAATTCGTTTCGACAATTTATATGAAAAACAAGAAATTTCATATGACATATCAGCTTATAAAACGTAAACAATAACAGCTGTAAAATACAAAACATGTAATAAACATCTATGTTACTGAATATATTTTGAACGCCGTTAAAACTAAAATAAACACTTGTTGCTATTTAGTAAATATAATAAAAATAAAATTATGTTAAATATTACAACAAGTGATCAAATAATCAATTTGTAATTTATGTAATTTTATTGGTTTTTTGTGTTGTTTGTTTAATATATAATTTTTTAGCAAATATTTTCTTCTTTATTAATTTTGTTTCCTTATTAACGCCTTTAATTTTATTTGTTTTGCCGGCTTCGTAGCAGTGTTGGCTTTCGGGCACGTTGTTGCTGTTTTGTGGAGTTTTTCTTTTATTGTTGTGAAATTATTTTTTCCTCTGGAGCTTTTTCTTAATAATTTCACAATTTTCGTTTATTATATTAATTAAAAATATTTCCAAAAACTCCCAGGTGTTCAGTTTAACAGCAATAACTTAAAATGGATGAGGATTCTCAACGTTTGATAGACGATTGTTTTTTACGACCCGTTAGCGATGCCCGAACAACGTAAGCAAAAATTTAGATTTATTTATTTTTTTATATTTTAATATTTATTTTTGGTAGGAATAAGCCGGTGCAAGTGGCGACCCCTAAGGTGGCTTTAAAAACTGAAATGCAAGTTTTGCGTCTGACCGATGAGTCGCAAAAAATGTGCATGGAAACTTTAAAATCTATTCATGGTGAAGATTTTCGTCTGGATGATGCTAGTAAATATAAGGATCGTGGTGGGAGAATGAAAAAATCTTACTGGGAAGATCGTGGCACTTTAATTGTTCAATCGGTAACAAATTTCTCCACAATACCTGCTCCTTCGGCAGATGGCTCACAGACCATGGAAGATCCAGAACAGCGTTTGAGGCGCTATGCTTTATTGAAACTAGAGAATTATGGTTTTGCTTTACCTCACTGTGTAGAAGCCTATGATCATTGTGAGGGCGATAGTGATAAGGCTTTATTGTTGCTATTTCGCAAATACATGCGCCTGCCGGATCATGAGGTAGGTAATGTATCCGAATCTTTGCCGTCTGATATAACCGAACAGGAATTGCTGGATATGAGAAATGATGAAAAAGAAGCTTTAGAATCTATATATGACAAACAATTTGAGGAGAAAGAAAAGTATAAGGTATGGAGTTTAAAATTCAAAATCGATCATTTGCTGCAGCATAGTCCCTCGGAAGTGCGTAAGGCCAGGGAGGCCGCCCTAAAAGCCGAAGAAGAAGCTAAAGCTAAGGCCAATATGAAAAAGCCCAAAGAACCTCCTAGATGTCGAAATTTCGATAAAGATGGTACTTGTAAATTTGGCAATAAATGTCGTTTTGCTCACATACGACCGGAGCCGGAAATTGACAGTGAAGAAAAAGTCACAAAAAAAGATAAACCCAAAGAAAATGATGATAATTGTTTCTATTTGGAAATTAGATTCCCTCCACAAACCAAATATCCCTATGAGGCACCTTATATATATTTAAAAACCACCTGCCATGATATACCCACTGAGGTGAGGTTGAGAATAGCAAGGAAATTATATCGAGAAGCTAAAGAATCATGTAGAGATGGCATACCTTGTGTCTTTAGCATTTCAGAACTTTTACAAATGGACGAAAGTTTATCACAATCTATAGATTTACATAGTGAACCTTTTCCTTCGGCCGATAAATCTTTATTTTACATAGAAGATCCTTTGGGCGAAGAAAAGGATATTCAAGTTTTAACTCCTTTACCTACACACTATGAAAAGGGTATGACGTCAAGGGGAGACAATTATAAAAAAGATTTAGAATCTTTGGAGAAAGAAGATCGTTTGCTACTCAAAAAGTTTATGGAAAAACGTAAAGATGAACGTTATAAAAAAATGTTGGCGAGTCGACAAAATCTACCCGCCTTTTCGAAAATGTTGGATATATTAAATTTACTAGAGACTTCTCAAATCTTAGTGATATCAGGAGAAACGGGTTGTGGTAAATCTACCCAAGTGCCACAATTTATTTTGGACAATTGGTTCTTTAAGGCTTCCCAACTAGATAACTCACAAAAAATGCCTCATGTCGAGGTAATATGTACACAACCTAGACGTCTTTCAGCCATAGGTGTGGCCGAGAGAGTGGCTGATGAAAGAGCCGAAAGAATAGGACAAACTGTCGGCTATCAAATTAGATTGGAAAATAAAATATCTTCCGCCACTCGTTTGACTTTTTGTACGACTGGAATATTACTACGCCGCCTGGCCTCTGAACCTCTACTCGAAACAGTTACCCACATTATAGTCGATGAGGTACATGAAAGAAGTGAAGAATCTGATTTCTTGTTAATGATTCTCAAACGTATTTTACCTTTAAGGCCTGATCTTAAAGTAATACTCATGTCTGCCACTTTGAATGCTAAATTATTTTCCGATTATTTTGGTAATATACCAGTATTGGATATACCCGGTAGAACTTTCCCCGTGGAACAGCTTTTCTTAGAGGATATTTTAGAACGTTGTGATTTTGTTATGGAATGTGATTCCCAATATAGTCGTAAGGTAAATAAAAAGGAGGAAGAAGAATTAATGCGTGAAATGGAATATGCTGATATTAAGGCAGAAAATGTAGCTCCGCCTACTAAAATAAAAGATGAAAAATTAAATTTATCGGCCATGTATGCTAGATATAGTGGTAAGTTTCTTTTTTCTTAGTTTTTATTCATTTGTTACATTAATATAAATTACTTTCCTTACAAAAGATTATTCCAAGAAGACTTGTAAATCTATTTATTTAATGGAACCCATGAAAGTTAATCCTGAATTAATAGAATCTGTACTTAAGTACATTGTAGAGGGCGAGCATGATTGGCCCCGTGAAGGTACAATATTGATTTTCTTGCCCGGTTTACAGGAAATTCAAAGTGTTCATGAATCACTATTAGATAGTAACATGTTTGGGCCTAGGTAAGTTAGAATTTTTCTTAGAAATGTGATGCAAAATCTTATTATCTTTTATAACTATACAGATCTAATAACTATGTACTGGTTCCTCTGCACTCAACACTCTCCAGTGAAGAACAAGCTGCTGTCTTCCGTCCAGCCCCTAAGGGCAAACGTAAAATTGTCTTAAGCACAAATATTGCTGAAACTTCGGTAACCATAGATGATTGTGTTTTTGTTATTGATTATGGTCTCATGAAAGAAAAACGTTTTGATTCCAATCGTAATATGGAATCCTTAGAACTTGTTTATGTTTCTCGTGCTAATGCTAATCAACGTAAAGGACGCGCTGGTCGTGTTATGCCTGGTGTTTGTATACATCTTTATACTCAACATCGTTTTAAATATAATTTCTTGGCTCAACCAGTACCCGAAATACATAGAGTTCCTTTGGAACAATTAGTTTTACGCATAAAAACTCTACGCAACTTTGAGGGTCTTAATGTGGTAGAAGTTTTAGGTCAAACATTAGAACCACCCACCGAAGAAAATATTATAGCGGCTGTAACACGTCTACAAGATGTAGGCGCCTTAGATGAAGAACAACAATTAACACCATTAGGACATCATTTATCTGCCTTGCCTGTAGATGTTAGAATAGGAAAATTAATGTTATTTGGTGCTATTTTCCAATGTTTAGATAGTATTTTAACCATAGCTGCCTGTTTGTCTCACAAATCGCCCTTTGTTAGCCCCTTTAATAAACGAGCCGAAGCTGAAAGACGAAAAAGGGAATTTGCTTTATGTAATAGTGATCATTTGACTTGTTTATTGGCTTATAAGGTAACTGATTTTAAAATGAAATGTTTAAATATAAATATATATTTGTTTTATTAACAATTTATTTACAGAAATGGTTGGAAGTTTCAAAACGTAACTTTTTTGCCAGTCGCAATTACGCCGATGAACATTTCTTGTCCTTAAAAACTTTACAAACTATTTCGGAAGTTAAATATCAATTTTTGGAATTATTAGTTTCAATTGGTTTTGTACCCATAAATGTGCCTAGAAAAAGGAAAAATGCTACGGATAATATTTTGGAATTAACAGGTAAGTTTAACAATTATTTCACAAGAAAAATTAAAACGAACCATCATAACCTATATAAAGGAAAGAAAAAATAGATATGAAAGAAAATGGAATTGCTAGTTCTTATAGAATCGAATGAAAATTAAATTAGATTTTAGATTATAGTATAAATTAAACAATGCACAATGGAATGGACAAGACTGTAGATTATAACAATCCAATTTTAAATCATAGTATCCTTTTTCCAATAGGTCATCAGCAAAAGAAAATCAGAAGAAATCGGGTAAACTTAAAACTTATTTTTTATCATTATGAATCAAACGAAAAAAAAAACATTTTGATCTGAAATCGTAATGTTTAGGTTATACAGCGGGTGGGGCAAAATTGATTAATACACCCGAAATCTGTTATACAAATCCTAATGATAAACTTTTCCAAAAATGTAAAAATAAACTTAACTGCTGGACAATAAAATATCATGTCAGATAATGGCAGAATTCTTCTATTGGGAGATTGATTGATTGATATGGCGAAGGCGAAGCTCAAATTCTTAGAGAATAAAAATGATTCAGAAACTAAATTAGCCAACACTTAGAAGACCCATAGATGTGTAAACTACAAATCCGATTATTGAGCTGACTATAAAACAAGAAAATAAACTACGAACAAAACCAGACAATTGAATAAACGAAAAAAAAAACATACTTTCCATTACAAATTAATGTACATTTTCTACTTTTAGGTTCCGATCTCAATATCAATGGTGACAATAATCGTTTGTTAATATCCCTCCTCTGTGCTTCACTCTATCCCAACATTGTTAAAATCCTAACACCCGAAAGAAGCTACATACAAACTGCCGGTGGTGCCATGCCTAAATTGGCCACTGCCAAAGATTTACGCTTTAAAACTCGCGAAGATGGTTATGTAGCCATTCATCCTTCCTCAGTTAACTCTGATGTGGGTAATTTTCAATCACCCTTCTTAGTCTATCAGGAAAAAGTGAAAACTTCTCGCATCTTTATACGAGAATGCAGTATGTTGCCTTTGGTGCCTTTAGTTTTATTTGCTGGTTCCGATCTTAAAATTGAATTACATGATGGTGATTTTCTATTTCTTTTGGAAGATGGTTGGATTATTATAAAAGCACACAATCATGAAACAGCTGAAATGATACAATGTTTACGTATTGAACTATTGAAATTATTGGAGGAGAAAATACGTGATCCCTGTTTGAATTTGTTAAATCATGAGAATGGACGTAAAATAATACAAAATATTGTTTATTTAATTGGTAATAATAATTGAAGAGGTGAGGAGAATAGTTTAGGTAAAAATATTTATATTTCAAATATTTATGTTTTTTTGTTTTTGTAAATGAAGTGAGATTATATAAGTAATTAGATTATTTAAAAATGTTTGTTTGATATGAAATGTCGAAGACTATAGAACTATAATCTAAAAAATATTTTATACTATAGTCTGGATTATAGTTGAGACTGTATGTAGTCCGTAATATAATTTGAACTATAGCCTGCACTAAAGATTTGTTTATAATCTAGTCTATAGTATGGACTATAGTATAGACTATAGTCGGGACTATAGCTTAGTCTATAGTATGGACTATAGTCTAGTCGATCGTTTTAATTTTTGTTTTCGAAAAAAATACATATTTTGTTTATTTTTAATTTAGCAAATTTATACATTTATTTAAAGAATTATTTGTATGTATGTACTTTGTATATAATATACTTGATTAAATATGAAAAAAAAAATGAAATACTAACAATTAAGTAAATCATTAGCTATTTATTGTATTGATTCCTTGCATTTTCTATCTGTAAATTTAATAATTCTAGTTTTTTCTTTTTTATCTCCATCTCATACATTAAACGTTTGTCATGAAATTCTTTTTCCCATAAATGACGTTCCGCTGCTCGAACTTCTTCATTTTGAAAGAATTTCAATTTTGCTTTATCCGCTAGCATACTGATATTATTCAATGAAGGAGGTTTAGAGAACCTTGTATAAGATTTACGACAAGGAAGAACATTTTTGGTCTTTAAGAAAAGAATAAATAATAAGTAAATAGAAGTTATATTCTCCTATGTTATTTTGAAGAATAATTAAAACTTACTTTTTCTTCCTCTGTTGTGGTAAATAACCCAGCAGATTGTGAATTATTGGATAATTTTAGTTCTGCCTGTAGTTCACTGGTGTTATTATTATTCAATGGCGGGGATTTAGAGGATATTGTATTTGCAGGATGCCAGGAAAGAGAGTTTTTGTTCTTAATAGAAAAGAATGGTATTTTAATTTTAATTATTTCTTTAAACAAAAACTAAACTTACTTCTTCTTCATCCACTGTTATGTGTAACACATCATCCGCTGTTATAGGTTGTAATTCATCGTTTTGTATACTATTTGTAGTATTATTATCTTCTAGCTTTATTTCTTCAATTTCACATTTAATTCCTGTTTCACTATAATTTTCATTACTTGTTTCTCCACTTGTATTCTCATCAAAATAATTAAAATTATTAGATTTCTGTAAAGATCCTGATTTAGTTAGTATCGCCGCCATTCGATTTGTTATAGATGAACGTAACTGTGTACTACGACTACACGTACTATCTTCTGTGCTACTATGGGCCTTACGACTTTGGGAGTTTATTATTTGTCTGGTTTTTACTTTTATTTGATCATATTTTTCTTTTAACATTTTGGTAGTTCTATAAGTGTCTGCAAGAGCACAAAATTCTTGTTCAATTCTTTGCCAAGTTGTTTGTTTTTGTTTAAAGGTTTCTCTATCGGTTTCTTTAGATTCGATTATATCCTGATATTTTTCCACCAACGAAACCAGAATATCTTCTTCATAGACAGTAAAATTTTGGCATCTAAAAGTTAAATAAATCTGTCAAGTACATAATTTACTAATAGTCTTTATATTTACTTACATTCCACGTTTCTCTGCACGCTCCATTTGTTTGCAAATGTAGAAAAAAATATATATATTTTTAATGTTTTGCTTTTAATATTTTCTAAAAAAAAATAAAACCTAAGGAAGTTAAGGAAAAAAACTAGATCCTAATCTCATTCCTTATGAGATCTATACGTCTGGACCTAGAGGATCGTCTTATTATTTTTGCGTTTTTAGGGGTTCTATAAGAGAAAATATTTATTCCCCGAATAATTGATCACCCTAATAAGAGCGTAAGGTTCAGTCAAGGTGTTCGTCATAGTAAGATTTAGACATGTTCTGTTATAGAAGCACACAAAGTGATTCCAAGTGGCATATTTATTATATATTAAAATGATTTCATTATTTATACAAACCTTTTTAAAATTTGACATTTCTGTTGTTTCGGTATATGGAAAGTTTTCTTCCGAGTCACTAGGAACATCTTCATATAGGAATGAATTTGATTTTGTGTCTTCTTGTTCCACCTGTAAAGTAATAAAAATATTTTTATTATAATTACAAACAAAAATTATCAGACTTGATGTTCTTCGGTTGTATTTTTAAATAAAAATATGTACCTACTTTTTTAAAAATGGAATCCGAATCGATTTGATTATAATCCACGGCGTATTCAGTTGGTAGCCACGCAAAAATATCATCGCTGGATGCGGTTATTTCTGATACTTTTGATCCTCCAGTAGATCTCAAAAAATCCTTGCGTTGTTCTGCTTGTTGTTTTCGATAAAAAACTTTTATAGCCACCCATTGGTTCTTAAGCTGTGCTAAACTGCGTCTTCCTCCCGTGCACAATTTGTTGAAACTTAACAAGAAATTTATGTTTGCTTTGATTCAATATCACATTAAAATGAAAAACATACATACTTCTCTTCTATATCCATCCAAGCTTCTTTTTTAGCTTGATTAGTTTCAGTATCTGTGTTTTTATTCTCAATATACTGAACACGTTCCCTTACCAGCTCTTTCAGTAGCATCTATTTACATAAATAAAATGAATTTTGGTTTACATTACAAAGAAAAAAATATTTTTTTAATACAAAAATACAAACTTTATCCTCTTCATTCCAGTTTTCGGATCTTTTTCGTTTCGATTCCTCCTTTTTTTCCATTATATTTATTGTTATTTAAATTTCAACTAATAAAAGAACGCTGCTTTCAGAAGAGACTTGAGCCGAACGATTTTAGCGGCGGCGGTGGAATCTAAAAACTATCGCGGCGGCTCAAAATCGGCTGTTAGCCGCTGAAAAGCGAACATAACGTGAGTCTACATTATTTATTTATTTAAAAGATTTCACAACAAGTAATATAAAAAGCCATCCTAGGCCAATAAACATATATTACAAAGATCTATTCCTGAATAAAGGTATCTAAAATTAAAGAGAATAA
>MINK01172691.1:0-21918 GCA_001735545.1 Phormia regina
GCACTTTTTGGTGATTCCCGATATTGGGTCTTATATGGGAGCTATGGTAAATTATGGACATATCTTAATGAAGTTTGGCACATAAATTTATGTTTGCATATAACTTGTTTGTGCCAAATTTCATTAAAATATTTCAATTTTTAAGGTATTCCGGGAGAACATTTGTATGGGGGATAGGTGAAATAATGGGCCGATCATGACCAAAATCAATAGAATTCGTTCTTGTGCTATATGTACAAAGTTTCATCAAATTATCTCTAAAATTGCGACCTGTACTTTGCGCACGAGCTTTGCATGGACAGCCAGCCAACCAGACTGACGGACGGACATCGTTAAATCGACTCAAAAAGTGATTCTAAGTCGAACGGTATACTTTAAGGTGGGTGTAGGAAAACTTTTTCTCTGCGTTAATATTTCATGTGGTGAAAAATAAAGAAACATGTTTCATGCACTGTAGAGCGGGTCATTCTCCATACCAAAAAAATAAGTTGCGCCACTCATCCCCTAGAATGAGAGAACATTTTCTGAGGTTTCCAAAAATGCAAAAATTATATGAAAATAATTGGAAATTAGGAGGGATGTATCCGAGATACCAGAAGTAACATCTGAATTTGATTCCAGATTCAAAAATCATCAAAGAAAGAAATTTGAAGCAGTTGTTAAATTATTAACAACGATATATCACATTCTGGAATTGGACTTAAAATGGCGACGCTATACACAAAAAACGAAAAGGTCGGTATTTTGGATTTTTTGCATTTTTAGAAACCTTAGTAACTATTCTTTCATTCTAGGGAGTGACTTCCACAATTTTTTTTTATCGACCCGCCCTAAAGCACAGTTCATATAAGAATATAAAATATATCAAAGCTGTATTGAATACATTTACAAATTTATTTACCTAAATCGGACAGTCAAATATATTAATATAGAAATAGAACCATTAAGCGAAAATGTAAAAGCTAAAGAAATGTTTCATATAATATATTTTTGTGATTCAATTTACGCGCAAAATTTGTTCGATTTAACCATATAACCTGAATAAACCTAATTGAGTTCTTTACAGAGTCATAACCAGGGACAAGAAATTCATGCATTCAAAAAGTATGTTTTAGGAGTCTAAAATATGCATTAAAATCGTAAAATTAATAAAATAAACACTTTATTTGATTTAAATAAAAAAAAAAGAAACAATTTAATTATTTTTAACATATAATTAAATAGTATATAAATACGATTATAAATGAATTCGTATACATATATTAATAAAAATTTCGCCTAATAGCATGTTTCTCTAAGTCGACCGAATGCTCTCTTTCGCCTTATAAGCGAATGAAACTCAATTTTATCCAGAGAAATACAATCAAAATTTGGTTTCTTTATTTCGAACGTTGCGATCGGAAATGTCAAAATCACTCACTTGCTATTTTGCTTTTAACTGGTTGGATTTTTTGATAGAGAATAAGAAAATTACTCACCAGCACACTGCAAATGTTCTTCAATATGCTTGTTATACATTAGGAAATCCAGCATATAAAAAATTATGATTTTGCTTCCAAATTCAATTTGAAAATAAAAAATTTATTTTTTTCTCTTTTTTAATTAATTTTTGTTTTTTACTTGGTTGCATATATGTTTGAACAATTTAGTAGTATTTTCAATATTTTACGAAAAAAAAAAATAACTCTAAACCAAAGAAAAACGTAAGTGAAAAACGTAAAATTTAATTTATTTAATCTTGCAAAATTTTTGTTCTCAAAATATAAACCATCAATTTAGGTTTATTATTTCATCACAACCATTTGCAGAAAAAAGTACCACTTTAAATTCGGGAAATTTAATTATTGTACACAAAGAAAACATATTCGTTGTGGCAACCGAATTTTTAAGGAATTTTTAGCTATCTAAAAATTTGTTTGCACAGATCGAATAATTCGTTTACTTCCAATAGAGATCAGCAAAATTAAATTCGAAGAGTTGAAATTATCAGTGTTTTTTTTTTTAATTTTCAGTTTTTTGGCCAGGGTCTGTGCGCCCCTCAACCGTAATTATGCGTATTTTACGCTACTTTTCATTGTTGTGCCCGAAATAGACAGCGTTGTAGACACTCCCATAATCAAAAAGTTTTGAGAGATAAACATTTTATGGACTAAAAAATATTTACTTGTGTTAAAAACAGTTATAAAATTAAAAAGCATTTCTATGTAAAAAACTCTAACAAAATATATTTTCATTTAATATATGGAGAATAAATTAGATTCAATCAAAATTTTTCACAAAATTTTTATAAATCGCGAATTTTAATGAAAAGAAAATTGTTTTAAATTTTTACTAGGAAACTCTAAAATATTCTACACCATCAAACATTGAAAATATCAAAAATTTTATTTGAATAACTCAGTAGGTTTTGATATTAGGTCTAATTTTGACCAGAATTGTACATAAACTTTTAGTTTGTAAAAATATATATATGTTTAACTTTAAATCGCCAAAATTTACGCGTCCCTCACACGAAATAATTAACGTGAACTGATTCCACATGCATTAGAGTCACTTTAATTGTATACAAAAGGATTTTAGTGTGTCATCAAAAAAATTAATAGTTTTTTGAAGGGCTAAAATCAAAAATTTTTTGATAATTACCCATTTACATTTTTGTTATATAACTAAGTTCTTGATTGGAAATACTAATATTAAGTAGCAACACATGAAATCAATACGGTTGTGTCAACCGAATTTAATAAATATATTTTACGCAATCGCAATTGGTTATAATAACTAAATTCGAAGTTTTGATAACTGTTATTCTGTTAAGATGCAGATCTCTTTAAGTTGACATCTAATTTCTTCTACAGCTCGGTGAAAAATATATATCAATTGTCAGACATAAAAAGCATAGTAAGAGGTTTTATCATATGTTTAAATACTTTTTTTAAATACAACTACATAGAAAAAATAACAAAAAATTAATTTATGTGAAAAAATCTAAATTTTACCATAATATAACACAAAGATGTGGATTTATGGAAAAATATGAAATAATATGCACAAACAAATCGATGGAGACAAATCGATTCCGGTCCCTGGTCATAACTATTATTTTATCTTTATTAACGACCCATATTGACACCAGCAACTCATACCTAAAAGTAAATAAAATTTTAAAAAATTAGACAACAATATTTTGAAAAAAAAAAAAACTTAAAAAATAGTATGTTTCGTAGAATATAATCAATAAATAAAACAGAATTTTCAAATTTGGCTCGGTACAAATATTCAAAAGATAATTTTGTTATTTAACTAATTAAAGAAAAACCTAAAAAAAATCGGTCGGAAACTTAGATTTATATGAAAAACCTGCATCAAGAACATGATCATGAGGTACTTAAAAATTCAAACGCAAATAACTCAAATACTATAGAGTTAAATATGATATTTTTTGTAGGTCTTTCAGCGCCTACAATAACGTATAAAAATATTTGAAATCGGAAGAGAAACTTTTGACAAGTGATTAAAAAATATATCGCTTTTGAGCCCCTTTAGCTCTCTGCTGCACTTATTCCAAATCTAATACACCGATAAGAAGTTACAAATTTTTTCCAAAAATTTTCGATTCTGCCCCAATGTGCAATGCACAGAAGTGTTCCTAAATATTAAATATTATTACTACTTTATAAGTAGAGCTGCATATTTGAACTTTTTTTTGAAATTGTTAATAACTGCCTCTAAAAAGTACACGACAAAGGCTAAAAAATAATACAATTTTAATTATTACTTTTACTATCTTAAAAAATAGTTATTTAATTTAATTAATTTAAAAAATTAAAGAGTCTTAAGAGTTAAATTATCATAATAATATTAACACTCTTTGGTAAAAATTTCTTCTGTAACACTTCTACTGCTCTAAATACTTCCTACCAATACGATCGCTATGTAAGAATAATAAGTTTTTCAATTCTTTTTTACTGGGAACACAGGAAAAAGTAAAAATCATCTTCAATTACGAAATTTGTAATATTAATTAATTTTTAATTGATGTTGCTCTAATCACCAAAATGATAATATTAATAACTACAATAATTGATTTTATTATTACTGCTTTTTGAGCTGAAGATTGTTGAAACTCTAGTCAAGTTTATTTTATTTATACATTTTTATATAAAAAAGTTTAATTGTTCTTTATATTTTTTGTAAGAACTGTCAATTTATTTAAAATATAAATTTATACCAATTAGAAAATTAATAAGTTAATAATTTTATTAAAAAATAATTTGAAATATTTTTTTCTGTGTAAGTATATACTTCCACACTGTCCTATTGGTGTATTTGTATACTTTATTATAAATTTTATTTTGCAAGTGGTCAAGAAGAGTTTGTATAACACTTTTGAATTCATATATAACACTTGTTTTTCTCCTTTTCACAAAATGCTTTATTTCCCCTTTCAGTTCTTAACGTCCCCTTTTATTACAGTTTAGTACTTGTGGAACTTATTAACTGTTATACTAAGTTTACAAAATTAATTTCCCTTCATTAGATTCTCAATTTACCCCTCCCATGGATTAGTTGAAGAGAACATTGTTTGTAACTTTTACATAAGATGGCGCTGTAGTTATAAAATATATTGATTTTATTGTTATAACATGTGGATTGTAAGAGAGAAACATCTTTTTTAGAGAATAATTCAATTAGAAGTATTTAGTGAAATTTAGGGGTTAAAAAAAAAACCAGACGTAACAAGTGTCTGTTATTGAAACTGATATAAAAAAATAATATAAATAAAACTATACTTCTTTGCAAATTGGTGTATAGTTTTAAATTAAAAAAAAAATTGTTAAACTTTTTCTATTTTTTTTTTATTATACATCAAATAAAAATTATTGGAGATGAACCTTAGTAGTTTTAAATTGCTTACATAACTAAAAAATAAATAAATAAATAAATAAATAAATAAATAAATAAATAAATAAATAAAATAATAAATTAAAAGAGTATTAATTAATAAACTAGGTTATGATCCCATTAAGTTTAATTAAAAAGCTTTAAAACTAATAAGCTAACCAAAAAAGCTTTCTAAAAAAGGGAAAAATCTTATAACTGACATTTAAATGAAAATCCGTGTTTAAAGTTATTATAGAAAAATGCACCAAGTAGTTTTCCTTCACCTTTAAATTAGTATAAATTATTAACTTTATCATGAAATAATTTTATATGTTTTAAACAACATAATTTTCCATTTTACATTAAATTTCTTTTTATTTCCGTTTTTCCTGACAAATCGAAATAAATGACTTTAATTCCTGTTCAAATCATAGAAAGAAACAAACGATAAACAACACCAAAATCTAGGTCAATCCATTAAAATTAAATACAAAAATTTGTTTTTTTTTATCAAAAACACGGAAATAACAACAATATTCGTTACGACAACAAGAAGATATAAAATCGTTGGCCAAATATCTGAAACAATGAAATGAATATCAAAAGAAAACCAAAGCAAAAAAAATACATAAAATAAAAAAGTTATTAATCAAGCTTACAAAATAGCAATGGATAACAACGACGATGATAATGATGATGACGACGATACACTGGCAAAGAACATACATCATCTTCATCAGACATTCCAACAAACAAATAAAAAACATTCATTCGTTCCTGTTTGCTTTCTTTCTTTCTTTCTTGTATTTATTTACTTTGGTTCAGGATTTCAGAACACGAATAACTCCAATAGACAGTATACATCATATGGAGATAAATGACTGCATTGTGGGGTGTAAACAATAAAAGTTTACCTGGCCATCTGTTTTTGTCTGGTTTTAGTGTCAAAACATCTACAGTTGTGTAGATTTTGGGGTGAGATAAAATTTAACAAAAAGTTTCGATACGCATAAGTACAAAAGTATGATGGCTTATTGAACAGTCATGTCGAACAAATCTATATGTAGTTTCTTATTTAGGGTTTTTCATTAGCAGGTGTAAAGCTTTAATTTTTTTATGGTGGAACAAGTTTGAAGATGAAGAATTATAGAAGCTTGAGGAAAAATTTGAAAAACTATTGTATCTGTTTCAGAATACTGATTCAGTGCCACAAAGCGATGTCGTTGCTGAATGCCTTTGAAGAGAGACGAGAGACGTTCAAAAAGAATATACTATAGAAAACCTAATACCCTTTTTAATATTAAGCGGTGAAATAATTAGATTTCAATATTAAGATATACGCTGCTGCCCATATATTTTTTATTTAATTAAAAAAATAAAAAATTCTAACTTGTAATAAAAAAAAAAAATATTTCATTTCAACTCGTCCAGTTTATTTTTATAAAAAAATAACAACAAATAGACAATGTTTTGAATGAGAGAGTTGTATATACATGTGATAATATAGAGTTAAATAAATTGACACGGTCATTTGTTTGTTTTGTTTATGCAAATACCCGCCTGACCTGAATTTTGTTATTAGCGATCGTTCGCAAAAAACGAACTATTCTCGAAACAAATTGTTAGAGAAGCTGTTGAAAATTATATTAAGAATAAATGTTCGTAGCATCGAATTTTTATCGATAATTTCTCGATAGTAAATCTTTCATGTAAAATAAAGGAAGAACAATATTTTTACTTTTTTTTACCGTAATATTTTTCAAACATATAAAAATTAAAAATAACAAAAACAATGGTACTACTTTTTTTTGGAAATGGAATTAATTATTTATAGAAAATTACATATATAGTTGTTTAACATAACGTTTTTACGCATAGAATATTTATTAATTAAAACAAAAATTTTAATCTCAAAGTATGTTTTTTATGCTTTTTTAATTTAAATTAACAGTAATAATAATAAATTAAAAGAGTATTGTCTTTCATTTCGAAACAAAATGAATATGAAATAAAACGTCATTCTTGAAGTATTACAAATATATAAATAACGAATATTTAGCAACATTGAAGCTTTTCACAATAATTTTAGAGAAAAATTCTCGATATTGCATTCACCATCGAGAAATTATTTTTTTTTTTTCGATATCGAAAACGAATATTAATAGATGTTGCTCACGATTCAGAACTGATATCGTTAAATATTCACTATTAATACGATAGACGAACCTTCGAGATCAAAAGATTTGCTGCCACAAAGTGAGCGACAGGTGAGCTCAAGCAGCTCATTTTCGGATTGCCAACGATAGTCGTTATCGAAGGTTTTGTCAGAGAAATGTTCGCGAATTGTTCGAAAACGAGACCACTATCGAAGTTTGTGGTCAGCTGGGTATATTCATGTGAGTTTTGGTATATGTATTAGTAGTAATTTTTACCGCTTATAACTTATTAAATACTAAATTCTATACATTGCATATCTATAAGAAAATATCTTTATAGTGGTATATTTTTTTTTTTAAATCGGTTGTTAAGTGTGACCTTAAAACGGATTACGAAAAATGTGTTTACCCATTACTTAATTAACTTACAATTTAAAAAGGAATATAGTATGAAATAACAATAATAATAAACATGTTACTATTAATTATTAATAATTTTACGGAATGTTTACAATACGACCAGCCATAAATCTCTTCAGATTACAATTACAACTGTAATTCATAATAGCTGAAATACGCTTGACTTTAGAAAGATATATGTATATGAGAAGGAGTTTTGATAGTCATAACTTCCGATAAACATCACTTAGAAACAAATATTTGTCATACAAAAAGTATCCGCCATACAATTTCTCACAATCATTTATACTTATAAAAAATATTAATTGTGTCGAATATTAAGATGATACTAAAGTTTTTATGACTCGTTAAAGTGATTTTCGAAAGGGGGTTTATTGGGAGCTATGGATGATTATGGATCGATCTCTACGAAATTTTGCACACGGATTTAGGCTTAAATAAAACTTATTTGTACATTTAACACAAATAAGTTTTATTTAATAAGTTTCAAAATATTTCTATACAACCAATTTCAATAGGCTTCATTTCTGTGTCAAACTAATTATTTGTGCCAAATTTTATTAAGATATCTTTCAAATTGGGACCTGTACTTTGCGCACAAGATTTACATGGATAGCCAGACAGCTGACCATTCGGACGGACGTGGTTAAATCGTCTAAGAAAGTGATTCTGTCTCGAACGGTATACTTTAAAGTGGGGGTTTCTCTGTGTTACAATATTTGCATTCGGATATAAATATACAGACAAATCTACAAAGAATTCTTAATTCCCTGCCCGAGATTTTGATGTCATAGATGCACTAGACTCTGACATATAGCTAAGACACTCAAAGAAAAAAAATTAAATTGGTAACATTAATTATCGCTATGTAAATGTTGACCAAATTATAAGAATATTAAGGGAAAGCAAAGGCAGAAGACCCTCCAAAAGCTGGGTATACATAGGCTTGTTTGACTTCGAACAATATTTTGTTAAGTGTCTGCTGAAGTTGGAAGGGAATTATCGATTATTATATGTTATTACCAGGTGTATAAATCAGTCCTGAACTTTGATTTTAGACAACAAAATTTCGCCCAACTTTTAAATAGTGAATACAATTATAGTAGGTATGAAGAATACTCAGTTATTCATTTTGCATCTAGTACTTTATATCATAAGAGATCCTATCTTAAAGAATTAATGTCTTTTATTCTTGATTATTTATACTTATTTTTTACCCCTTTAAATTTTCTTGCGAGTCCACTGAAAACTCTGTTTTTATTCGGTATAATTAGAGAGAAAACCTTTCTCTCATAGAACCATAGAGTAACATATAGAGGCGAAATTCTCGATTGACAATTAAATAAAATTATTGTTTTGTAAACAAAAACGTGTTTTTATTTTCTGTTGTATGAGTTAGGTTTTTGACAACCGACTTAGGTTTTTGAAAATTATTTTCGTCTCTTGTTACTCTTTGGTTAGAACCATACTCGATAAAGCATACGAACTGCAATTGTTTTTGTTATTAATGAAAATTTTTCTTTTAACCTGATATGTTATTAATTAATTGAAATCAGATTTATTTATAAATTTTTTCATTTAAATTTTAAAATTTTTGAAGTGGGTGAACCATGAAAATACATTAATTACTTGTTTTTCTACATCAAAAATTCAGTTTAAATTAAAATCTTTTTTTTTCAATTTCAGTATTTATTTATAACAGATAATGTAACTAGTTCTTATTCATTTAGCTAATAATGACTTCTGTAATATTTTTAAATGAACAAGTTATTAAATATCTTTAAAGTAATAAGTTCTTATAAAGACATCTAAGTAATGACTTTCTGAAATACCAACCAGTAATAATATATAGTAAGTAGTTGCCTCTAATGACATCACCGTGTTAAAATGATAAGTTATTTATCTAATGTGTATGTAGTGATTAGCCATTATATTAGCATATTAACTCATTACATGGCAAGCAAAGTTTTGCTGGGAATATATTACAATATTGATTACAAATTAATTAGGACAATGGATTGTTAATATCCTGCAAAAATAAACAGAAGTCATTTTTAAGGAAGTTTTTCTTTCACTACTTCTAAAGTATCAATAGATATATATTTTCGGGATTTAAAAAAGTAACAAAAACAACATCCAAAGATGTAATTAAAAATTTATTCAGAAGATCTTTTTTCAAATATTTGTTACGAAAAATTAATTTTTTTTAAAAATTTATTAGTTTATATATAAATTCCTTTCAATTTCCCTGCAGCGATAAAAAGAAAAATCCAAAAAATTAGTTTTTCATAGCATCGTGGACATGACTTTATATTCATTGAATAGGTATCAAAAAAGAGAACATCTTCCTATGACAAGCCTATGTTAAATTCATTGGAAATAATCCGAATTTTCACTACTTCTGGATCACAAGTTCAGAATCTTATTGTCTTCTTTATATGTTATTTTTTTTGCTTGGTATTATTGATTATTTTAATGTAATTGTGTTGGAATAACAGTTATCACAACTTCGAAGTTCGTTATTACAACCATTTTTTAATTGTTAAAATATATTTATCAAATTCCGTTGACACAACCGTATTGGATTCATGTGTTGCTACTTAATACTAGTATTTCCAATCAAAAACTTTTTTATATACGAAAATTTATATATTGATCGTATTTTTTAGTTTGTACAACCATTATTATTCGTTTATAATTACAAAATATAAAGTAATTCAATGGTTATAATAAAAATATAATGTTATTAAAAAAATATTTATTTTTAACATTTTTTAAAACTTAAAAAATATATATATTATAAAGAAAATTAAGAATTATTTTTATATAATTTATATTATAAGTGTCCAAGTTAGATATCATCGGATTATGTTATTTTAATATTATCAATGAACGAGAATACTTCCAACATTTATATTTTACATTATTTGGAAATCTATCAGAGGATGCCTATGACTACAATAAAAGGTATTTGTATGTGTATTGTAAATGATGTATAAAAAAATGTGCGTATATAAAAATGAATGAATCGTTTAGTGGAACCGAGTTTTATATTGTATTGTTCCGTTGTTATTCACGCATAATTTCAGTTCTTCCAATTGAATTTTGCTTATCACTAACATATTATTTATTGGAAGTAAACGAAAATTATTCAACCTATGCAAACGAATTTTAGATAATACATACAACCGACCAAATTCGTTTGACTAAAAATTCGGTTGCCACAATGAATGTGTTTTCTGTGTGTAGTTATATTCCAAATTTTAACCTGGTAGTTTAGTTTCCAAATTTATTTTTAAGGACTCAGTTATTTTAAGAAAATATTCCCTTTAGCATTTGAAAAAACTTATCTTTTGGATAACCCCTGTATTAGCACCATAATACAAATTAATAACAAAGAGTCATACATACGAACAAATGCACAGACAAGCAGTCAATAAGAGGGTGGGAGAGATGACGAAGAGTGAGAGAAGCATACAAAATACAAAACTACATTTTGATAAATTATCCTGTTCACATGTCATTGTGATGGAAATGTTGCATAAATTTATTGTATTTATTGTATGCGATACATACCAATCACTTTACGTGTTAAAGTTGATAGAAATACATTCATACACACAAACTGTTTATATATAAGCAGAAATATACAAATACCCATTATTATACCTTTGTATTAAGTAACGTGAAAGATTCCTTTAATTTTTGCAAAACGAGAAATAACATCAAAACCATTATTGAATGATAAATATCGATTGTTTTAAACATATTCATTCTAGGTGAAATAAATATTTTCTTCTGAGGTTTTAATAAAATTTTACTTAAATGAAGGTTACTTTAAGCATTAGGGCAGCTTAGAGCATATTTAACTAAATTTTTAATATATTTGATGGGATCGAGTACCCAAATTTATGACAAATTTGACTCTTAACAGTTTTTTTCTTAAATTTCTACAGGATTTTAAATTTTGTTTTTAGATTCCCCTTTAATGATAACAACTGCAAACTTATATTAATCATAATTTATAATTTTTATAGTCACAATGTCTGTCATTTCATCTTGCACATGATTGTATTGATTTTGTCTGCTATAAAATGAGATAAGAATATAAAAACAAAATTCTTTTAAGTATTTTCACCATCTGGATTTAGTTCAATTTGTTATTTGAATTTGTTTTTGTATTTTTTATTAATCATTTTATTATTCATTATTTATTTATTTTATGTCTACGCTTTATACCTACATCTATATACATAGTTAAATTATTTACACACATATGCATTTTTGTTTATGGTTATTTGTATTGTTGTTGTTGCTTTTTTATCATCAAAAATATATTGACATAAACATAAATAAAACAAAATGATCTTAAAGATATCCTTCAAGTTCACAAACCTGCGTATGTTGCATATACAATAAAATGATGCCTGATTTAAAAAAAAAGTTTATTTTTTAAATTTTGCCTGCTTTCTTGTGTCTGTTGTATCAGTTATTTTGAAAAGACCTCTAGAATATCAGAGATTGAAATTGAATGAATATTAATGTTGTATATTTAACTTGTTGCAAAATGTAAATAAATAAAGTTTTATCATCTTAAAGTTACTCATATGTATTTATATAACAAATATTTATTTTCTTACAGTTTTGGTAGTTATCAATGAATAATTTTCAGTTTTTTTTTTGTTGAAGTTGGCTATGCCTCCAATTTGCAAAAGTATGTGTGTTGTCTACTTTAGTTCACCTATTGTTAACAGAACTGTAGGGCTTTTAGACTTGCATACTAATGAATATATTCTTAGGCTTGTAGGAGGTTAAAATGTCTCGAAAGGAAAGAATGAAATCATCATTATTTTTAAATATTTTTGAATCTTTATATACATATGCAAATAAAATTTAGATTTTTATTAAAAATAACATTAAAACTTCAAACATAACTAAGGTCGATAAACCAAAATCATAATAACAGAATCTCAACTAAAAGCGTTTAAAATCATCTTACAGTAAATTATTTTTAACACAATATTTGCTCTTAAATTAAAATGGGGATAAACTTTATTTTCCTAGCAAATAAGTAAGTTCCACAGATCGCTCGAAGATGGAATTAGGTACCGGAGCGGGGGTCTAATTTTTGGGAACTATCAGACTATAATATAAATCCTAGGAAATTTGAGTGCACCTGAGAAGACTAACGAATTCTCGGCAATGAAGTAGCTGATGAGCTGGCTCGCATTGACTCGATGCTGGTATTTCATGGAAACATCTGTTAGAATTTTAGGGTCTTTTTTTGAAGGAATCACAATTGATCGTTTTGGTCTCTGGGTGGAGGGGTGAATGCGCACCCTTTTCAACCAAACCTAAACTAAGTAATATTTTGTTTATATTTGATTTTGTTTATATATATTTTGTAGTCTTTTGTTGTAAGGAATTGTTTTTTAAGACTATAGATATTATTATTTTAGTATAATTGAATTTCCACGGCTCTCGGGAATTTCGCATAAACATATTTATTATAATTTAAAACAATAAAAAAAGATATAGTCGGTCAAGCCCGACCCTACACCATTGTGAACATTATAATTCTATTAGACTTCGAGCCAAATGTGGACTCAAATTCATATTAAGTGTAAAATAAAACATAAGAATACAGAATATTGCGTCGATGCTATCATGGCTTTATATGGGAGCTATGGTAAATTACGGATCGATCTTTGTACAATTTTATAGTATCATTTATGTTTATATAAAACTTATTTTTGTCTCATATTAACTTGATACTAACATTTTAATGGGATTTATGCCCGATAAGTGATACGGGAGCTATGGTCAATTATGAACCGATCTTCCGAAAATCGGTACACAGATTTTGGATTATATAAAATTTATATTTGCCAAATTTCATTAAAATATTGATGTATTTTAGGTATTTATGATCGTTAAACCTTTTTCCGGGAAGACATTTGTATGGGGGCTAGGTGAAATAATGGACCGATAACCAATTTCAATAGGCTTCGTTCCTGAACTATTAGAAACCAGTGTGCCAAATTTCATAAAATTTTGTTCAAAATTGCGACCTGTAGTTTGATTACAAAGTTTACATGGACGGACAGACGGTCGAACGGACATTGTTCAATCGACTCAGAATGTGATTCTAAGGGTGGGTCTTAGACCAAACGTAGGGTATAAAAATAATATTTGTGTGGAATATTAAATTGATTTTCGAAAGGATGTTTATATGTGAGCTATGGTAAATTATGAACCGATCTTCACGCATTAAAACTTATATAAAACTTAGTTGTGTTAAATTTCTTTAAAATATTTCAAGTTTAAAGGTAATTTTGAGAGTTAAAACTCTATTGCGGAAGAACAATTGCATGGGAGCTAGGTAAATAATAGTCCGATCATGAAAAAATCATATGTACCAGATTGCATCAAATTATCTCTAAAATTGCGACCTGTACATGGACAGCCATCCAGCCAGCGAACCAACCGGACGGACGAACATGGTTAAATCGACTCAGAAAGTGATTCTGAGTCAAAGGGTATACTTTAAGTTCGGTTAATTTTTTCTGTGCGTCACAAACATCATCACAAACGCACCTGTGGTGGTGAAGGATATAATAACACACGATATGTGTAAATATGCACAAGGTTTATATAGACATCAAGTTCAGCAGCCGTCAAAGGGCGATATAGTTAGATCGATTTCAAAAAATGATTCTGAATTGATTCACTGAACAGAATTCATGTCTACGATCGTAAGCAAAATATATTTTTCGGAATTTTGTTCTTATTGAATTTAATTTCAATAAAGGTATATACAAATACCTATTTGAAAGGATTTATGAATAAATTCTTAATTCCATCTTTGGATCTTGTTTATATCATTTCTTAAACCCAAGAAAACTTATCCCTATTGATACTTTGGAAGTAGTGAAGGAAATATAAATAGTTAAAAATTACTTTTATTTTTTTTGCTGGAATGTTTATGGTTGTGTACTCAGCTGTGATAAATTCGGATGGAGCAGGTATGAAGTCCAGGCCATAAAAATTCGTAGTGGAAGATTCTTCGAATGAAAAGTCTTACTTACCCCTTTGTTGCTGTATCCAAATATTGGATTCCAATATCCTTGATGAATGGACATCAACGGAATTGGATAGACAATATTATCCTTTGTTTCCACTTTAGCGCCTATATTTCCTGCCTGGGTAAAATGAAGGTTTTGAAATAGTTGACTATGACTTTTATCATGCATATATTTAGAAATATATAATATAATAACGGAAATTGTATAATATAATAATGGAAATAAAAGCTAACAATAAAACCATAATATCGACTAAGCTAGAAATATTAACCAAAAGATACGGTGGCGTCTATTGTTCATAATTAGTAGTCGGCGAAGGCATGAAGTCGGCTCGGATTGACTTGGACCTCATATCACCGAACGGAACTAGAGTTTTATTATCTCTTGATAAGATATTGATAAAGTATTGCTTTGTTATAAGGAGGAATAATCCGTACGATATTTCTTATGCGAATTGTTGGCATTGTAAGGGTGTTGACTGAGATTTCTCAGTATACAACTCTTCCATGATCTTCATTGTTTTAATGATATGTCACTATCAAACATGATTAGGCTTGTTAAGAGTTCGGCTTGGTTTCAAAATGCATCAACTAAACGATATGGAGGAAAGGAGTTTTCTTCGCAATGGTTGTAAAGACCGTCACGATTACTCGCATTATTGAGTATTTCTAGAAACCTCAGTTTTCGCTTTTAAGACTTATATGATCTTCTCACATACATAATTTTCGGAATAATCTTTAAATTTAACCATTGTTATTGTGTGCGATCAGTGCCACTAACTACAGGAGTAATGTATTGCTTTTAGGGGCATTATCCTCCATAAAATGTTGTATAAAATTATGTCATTAAATGTATGTTGAATGTAAATCGGCAAGAGTTTAAATCCGTAGCCTACACATAAAATTAATTACAACCCTTTTCTTCCTACGACCATGTTAATCAACAATATATTCACAAGCAATTTGCATATGCATAAACCCGTCATATTAGAAGTACATAATTGATTTAAAGTTTTTTTTTTTTTTAATATTTGAGGACACCACATGTAATTTCAAATATTGTTTAAAATACTGTAATAAAATGACGCCTTTTTATGTGAATGTATTTAAATTTTGAAGCGGATTCTCGATAACTCTGCAGGTTATTTGAATGATTCCGATTAAATATGATGAATGACCTCGTTGCGTTTTTATTTTATTCTTTTTCATTTAAGAATATGTTGTCATTTTGTGTTTGTCGCACAACAGGAGTTGTCATAAATTTATTTTCAAGTTTTTATTTCCAGTTAAATTTTAGTTTTGTTCTTTTAGTTGGTTAAACAAATCACAATCCTACTGGTATCATGGTAAGATTTAGGTTTTGTGCTCATGCCACATGCCCCTTTTGTGTTTGAGTAGTGTGAGTAATAATATTTATGTATGTGTGTATGTTTTACGATCAGATTCATATTTGTATTATTTAAGTGTTCTTTTTTTATTCTTTGGATTTTATTTTTGTCAATTGTTGCTTTTTTTTATGATCCGTTTGTAAAGGCGTCAAATTATTTATTAGTTTCACATTTTATGTTTTTAAATTTTGTTAATATTTACGAGTTCCATACGAATTCTGTTTAAAATAATTTTCTTATAAAAATACCACTTGATCAAGCTGTGAATTTTATTATTTTAATTCCGTTATTATTTATTTTTAAAGTTCTTAATTTAAACACAATTTAAAATTTTATTGCATTTCATCGGTCTGATTAAATTATTAAAAAGAACATTAGATTGACTTTGACTTCAAGTTATTGAAGTTATTTGTTTGTCTGTTTTACGATTATGAAATTTATTATTTGAAAAATACAAATTAAGATCTCAGTTAGATGTAGGTTCTTTTATGAGGGCTATAGATGTTAAAGTTAATACTGAAATATTTAATAGTAAACAAAATTTTAACCAAATTGTTATGATAATTAAGGAAATAGTTAAATAAATTATGACATTTAATTTTAGTTCATGTAATAATTAAGCTACTAACAGCTTTTATTATAGACTAAATAAGTTTTGTTATAAAATTGTTTGAGTAAATCTTTGATAGCTTTGAAGTCCAGGTGAATCCTGCAGAACTCTATGTGCAATATGTGCACGAAGAACTTTTGTAAAATTCTTTACGGAAGACCTCAATTTTATTATTTGAACAAAAGCAATGTTAAAAAAGGAGTGTGGTCAGTTCGCAATTTTGTTCTCTAACTATTTCTTCGCGGGTGTCAAAGGTCAACTTCAAAACTTTCAATGACTTTTAGGCCAATAAATCCAACTTAAAATGTTTTTTCAAAATTATTTCTTTACACTTTATTATTATTATTTGTTTTGAACAAAATAAAAAAATAAAAGGAACCGATTGCATCCACTATAAAAGAAACTTCTGCAAAAATTAAAAATTAAATTTTTGAAACTGAATATTTTTCAAACTAAAAGAGACATGATACGACTATTAGAATACTCCAATACAAAAATCTTTGAAATCTATTCAGAAATAACAAATCAGGATAATTTATAAAATTTTTTATAACCACAAAGTGCAATCTTTGGACTCTATGAAACCGTCCCCAATAGGTCTACTTGAAACTAAAATTCACTCTAATCACACTATTGAAATATCAAAAAATTGGAACTGACGCTGAAATTCCATAATTATTTCTTTTCAATATTTAATAATAAATTACAAAATTAATTAAAATTATTTTTTAATTTTGATGTGTGACCTTAATAAATCAGCTTTAATTTTTTTCAACAGTCCTCGATTTGGTTCTTAAATAAAGACATCATAACTAAAAATCGGTAAATGATACACTAAATTTTGTTAAATTCTTTCTAATTTCTTTGTAATTTCTGATCGGCTGATTGAATTTAGGTAAAATTTAGTTTGGGAGTGGGATATTAAGTTTGGAGAGAGGATCCAACAGATTCCACAGATGCGGAGCTAAGTGACCTCAAAGTAAGGTACCTTCGTCATAAATTCTTTTTATTTCTCACCAAATATTGGTTTCCAGTCCGATTTCATATATATGTTTTTGTGGGTACTATAAGAATTATAGAAAACATACCTGCACTCCCTATTTATCTCTTATAGTTTTTCTTTAACTACCCTAGACTAAAGAGAATTTTTTTTCAATATATTGTATTTATCACCAGTTTTTTTTCTTTAACTACCCAGACTAAGGAGAACCCCGGTTTAAAACTAGTCATGTGACAGGTTCTCAAGGCTAGCAAACGGTATCAAAGTTCCGGAAACTTTATAAGGATAGGAACCTGTCACTTTACATGGGGTTGTCATTGGAGGTGGATAATTAGTCCCTTTGGACAGATCACAGGACTGGTCGCAAAGTACTGGTTTAAGTCTCAATTAGTGTCATAACAAATTTAATAAATTTCGCTAATTGTAATTCTTTCTTAAAACATTATTTTATTATTTATTATTATTTTTATTTAATTTAAATTCACTTTTATTTTACTAAATGTTTCGTTAGTTGTCTATCTAAAACAAGGGAGAAGAGAAAAAGATTATAGTCGATCAAGCCCGACCTTGTTAAACCTACAATTTTGCTTATGTATAAACCAAAATTCAGAAGTGGACATATACTTGTATTAAAAATATAAATTACAGAATATTTCGTCGATACTGAGATTCACATATATTTATGTACCTTTTGGGGGTTTTTGGAATTAACCGAAAATCGGTTCATATATGAGAGCTATAGTGACCTGCACTCCCTATTTATCTCTTATAGTTTTTCTTTAACTACCCTAGACTAAAGAGAACCGGTTTAAAACTAGTCATGTGACAGGTTCTCAAGGCTAGCAAACGGTATCAGTTCCGGAACTTTATAAGATAGGAACCTGTCACTTTTACATGGGGTTGTCATTGGAGGTGAATAATTAGTCCTTTTGGACAGATCACAGGACTGGTCCAAAAGTATTGGTTTAGTCACAATTAGTGTCATACAAATTTAATAAAATTTCGCTAAATTTCTACTTTAATGCTTAATTTCAGAGATAGTATACCTTTGAGTCCCTTAGTTCCGCCTTTGAGGAGTCTGTTGGATCTCTTTTCTATACTTATCTTTGCATGCTCCTCTGCTATGCCCGTACCAAATTTCAATGTATTTTCGATTTTGTCTCACCGTGAAATGTTTTTATTTGATCAGTAGTTTCTAGGAGATTTTAGTCAATAGCACTATTTACCGTTTTTCTTCAACGAAAAAAAAGAGTTGATATATATTGTTTTATTAAAGGGGGTGAGGAAAAATTACTCCTTAATTGCATTTTATGACGCTATCCAAAACCTGATCAAGCTTCTATGTTGTGATTGGAGAAATATCGAATAATTTGATAAGATCTATGTCAAGAAACATATTTTTGAAAGCGCTGAACTAATGACTCCACAATGCTGTTTGAATATCAGCTGATATTAAGATGGTAATTATATTGAAATGTGCATCAGATGATTTGAGATACTGTGAATATTTATTTTTTTAATTTTATCAACATAATTTACAGAATGTTCGTGAGGATAACATACATGAAGAATTATTACTAAAAAATTTAATTAAAATTCAGCAAGTGACATCTAAATAACATCGAAAACGTTTTAAATATATATTCTATTTCTAAACTTTTTTCTCCAAAGGTCTGATTTTTTTTAAAAAAATAATAAAAGAATTGTTTTTATAGCCAATAAGCTACATATAGTAAAGATACTAATTATTTTCATATTTAAACATTCTCACCTCTAGCTGTAGTTATTTGCAAAGATTTCAATTTTCTTTGTAAAATTACTTACAACTACTGCCTTAATAATAAGTTATTTCTACTGGTAAGTAATTTGAATCAGAAAAACATTTCAAATTGAAATCTTTTCCTCTTATTCCTTGACAATATTAAAACTTTCAAGTGACAGAATGAAATACGAAGAAGACATGCAATAGATCATCAATTTCATTTCTCATGTTGTTTTTTTTAATTTGTTAAATTAATGTAGATAAATTTCGCCAAGAATTCATTTCGTCTCATTTTCCATGCCGTTTTTTTTCATTCATTCATTGTCCTTAATGTGTTTTAATTAAATTTTAAGAAATCTTTTACAAGCCATTAAGCTCAAATGACAACAGGACTAAAACAAAAAGAAAAAAAACATAGTGGACTATTGAAAATAAAAACAAAAACCGAAAAAAGAAGTTGGTGTTGATATTGTAAAAAAAGATAAAAAAGGAAAATAAAAACTATTAAAAAAGAAATTATAGTCAGAAATGGACATGAAGTTTTATTTTTGCACAAAAAATTGCAAAAAAAAAAAAATGTAGAAAAAAAAACAAAGTGACAAAGTGTGCCAAATTAACGCTTTTCACATTATTTTATAGTTTTTATTTCATTCTTTCATCGTTTTAATACTGCAGTATCAGACATTTAGATATTCACCAAAAATTCTACAGCAAACGACCATGGCGGTGGCATGTGGGAGTTTTAAAGTGAAGAACTTTGACGACAGATACAAACCAACCATCAGCAACAGATGCAATGCACAATGTTAAAAGTTAAATAGCTGCAGTAAGTAGTTTTTTCCCACTACTTCTTCTTCTTCTTCTTCATCCTTTTATCTCTTTTTTTTTTGCATTTAACATCCCTCTATTTAAAGTTTTAGTTCTTTATTCCCTTGCAAATATTGCAACAATCGTATCAGGAGCATTTAATGATTCTCCTAATGATGATGAAGGTGGTAAAAGTAAAAAATGATTCATAGAAAGAAAAAAAGATATAAATAGAAATTAGTGTAGAATGAAAAACAAAAGAAGTCTGTGAGAATTGTGAAAGAAATATAAAAATGGCCACAACGTTGTGAAAAAAATAAAGGAGTAGGAAATTAATGGCTAATGGATTGTTGCGACACTTTAGGTTTAATATCGTTTTAAATACGTACTTGTGCAACACAGTAGTTTATAATTAAGATATTAATTTTGTAATTAAGTAATAAAATGACACAGAAGTCTGAAAAAAAAAGAAGTGCACTATAATGCAGATAATTAGATAGTAAGGTTTTTCATAACCAGTGCATTTATGCGTTCTGCAAAAATAGGTTAGTGTTTATTGAATGAAACCACTGGTCAACAAAATGATCTTCCCCAAAAATTTAATTTGATGGCTTTTAATGTGTTAAACACAAATCTCATTTAATTTTTCTCCATCAGCTAAACAAGACTTTTCACAATCACGTAATTATTTTTATGGACATGATTAATGTCATCAGCAGAAGGTGTGTAAGTAATTTCATAGTTATGAATCAAAGCTTTCCCAATTTTTAAATTTAATTATAATTTTTTAGTTAAGAATTATCAAAAAATTACAGAATTATAAGGTCAATAAGAAACAATGTGAATATAGATCAAAGATAATTTGAATCGTTTTCTATTGAATTGTAACTTATCTAAATTGAACAAATCCTTCTCGAGTTACAAAAGTGTTTCTGCCTAAAGGCGGAGTGCAAGGATTCATTATTAGTATCGAGTATCGAATATTTGCACGCTATTTTTGGGTACTCAATACTGAAAAGTAGTTACTCCTTACTTTTGATCAAATAATTTACGGTTTAAATTGCGTTAAAGACCTGTAAGGAAAAAATTCTTACACTTCTAGGAACCCAAACAACAGGCAATGTCATTGATTTGAGTCCATTTAACCATGTCCGTCCCTCCGTCTGGTTGGCTGGACGGGTGTCTGTCCATGTAAAACTTGTGCGTAAAGTAGAGGTAGCAATTTTAGAGATAATTTGATGAAATTTGGTACATATGACTTTCTTTGCATAAGGACGAAGCCTATTGATTTTGCCCCCATACAATTGTTATCCCGGAATAATGTTAATATTAATTTAATATTCGACACATATAACATTTATATAAGTATAAATGACGGTGAAAGATTTCATGGAGGTCGGTCCATAATTGACTATAGCTCCCATATAAGAAATCACCAAAAAGTGCATAAATACATGTGAATCTTAATATCGACGTAGTGTTCTGTATTAGTATTTTTCATTTTTCACTTAATACAAGTATAGGTCCACAATTGGTTCCTTCCTGAGTTTTGGTACACATAGGCAATGGTGTATGGTTGGCCGACCGTTAACCTTTTTTATTTTTATGTTTTAAATAAATAAATAAAATTTATAAAATATATTCGTATTATTTTTAAGTAAAAGAACCATAATTTGAAATTATATTTCAAATTAAAAAATCGTTAAACATCGAGTAGAATCGTGTACCCAAATGTAAAAGTATTAATTAGTATCGACCCAGCAAAAAACGTTGAAGTTCTTCAAAAAGAGAACATTTTCACAACTTCAAA